>VJOZ01031286.1:8181-18430 GCA_009801055.1 Stichopus horrens
AAAGGGGCGCGGGGTTTCATGTTTTCCTCTTACCTAAAATTCAGTATTATTTCGGCAACATACGACAAAGTGTCCCAACAATTTTGTCCAAGATTGTAGGTTTGCTGTACCTCAGACGTACTTGTATGGTGCTGTTCATGTTGCAACGTTAATATTATCAAATTTCATGACCAGTGTTCCAGATTTTCAAAGAAAAATCCGATTTTTTATTACGTAAGCAACTGGTTGGGTTGTTTTAAGAACAAACTTAATACAAAATCTTGCTGTTCTTTAGAGTTTATAGGTGTTGTGGCAGCCACTATGACTTGGAAACCTCTCTGCTGCATAGGGATTTAGAAGCAAGTACTTATTTCAGCAGTTTAATGCACCTGGCTCAAATGAAAATCCTGCTGCACAAGCAACTTAGGTATCAGTATACCAAATATGAACAAACTGCCACAAGTCATTTGAAGATAATACATGTGTCTGCCAAAATAAAATTGCCAGCCTCGTAATGTATTTTTGTCCCATCTAATGAATGGTCAAGCCTGTGCTACTCTCTGTCATTGCTTTCATCCTTGGTGTAGTCCGTATCTTTGAATCCATTTGTCTTACTTTGCATGCACATAGTCATCTTCATCTTCTCCCTCAGTTCCCTCTGGATGTTGCACCTATTCCTTTTTTGATTCCTTGCCAAGGGCAAAATTAGCATAAGGCTACTCTTAGATCCCTATGTTTTATTAGAGATCAGTAGACATTGGTGGTCACATGAAGTCACACTGTGAAGACATTCTTAACATCATACTTTAAGAGGAGTAGCCTTCAGTAATCCCATATTTGGTGTGTAAGTTAGCCATTTTGAGTTGATGATTCCCAATGATTTTGGTGGAAGTCAAAGGACATTTTAGGTCATCAGATGTCAAAAAGTAAAAAGATTTTGAAACTGCTTGTACACACAGTGGTCAAACGTGTAGACCTTTGGTATCGCAATAAGGATAAGGTGTTTGTATTTCAAATAGGAATGTATTGGTTTTCCTTTGTTGTTCATGAATATATTGGCCAGGGATCACAAAGTCCTTTGACTTTCTGGTTGTAATACTGTATGTAATTAAATTTGGCCTCCTGAGCAGATTTGATTTGATAAAAGCTTTTTGTGGAAACCATGTTTACAGAAGGACATTTAACTTAATTGCGGCTTGCCAGGTTCTTTAAATTTGTAGCTTGCTATATCCCTTCTCTTCTGAGTTGGGAAGAGTCGCTTTTTGGTTGTTTTTCTTTTCATTAGCCCAGTTGAAGGAAAACTGATGGTCAAAGGTGACAGGCAAGTATTCATATAAAGCTAGTGTAGCAGCACAGTGTTCCTTAAATTGTTCCGGTGTGGATATCAAAGGTTTATACCATTTACTTTACTAAGTTCACTCCTCACAAACACATCTACAAATATTAAACTATACGCCAAGCTGTCTTTGGTGCTATTAACACAGAACATACTACACCCTCTCCCTCTTTTTCATACGTGGTCTCTTTTTTCTATCCTCCAAACCTCAGTGGCTTAATGTGTGCCTTTGTAAGCTCTAAACTTGAGGCATTCTCTCCAAGTTCCTCCATGTAAGTAAAAAAATTAAATTTGAAAGAGTATCTTTTTTACTCTTCACTGTCTTGGTACAACTTGTCGTTGATACTTTTCTGAAATTGACAAAGAAAATTATCTTTTAAGTATTAAATCTCTTTAGTATTTTTTTGTTTGTAAGTACTCAAATGAACCTGAAAAGAGTAGAAGGAATTCTGAATCTTGATGAGTGTAGAAAGATATTTTGCAAAGATTTTAACTTAAAATTTCCACAATGAAATTGTTAATTTTAATGTGTCATTACCATTGAGTATTGATTTCATGACTATTTTGCACACTTTGAGAGTGTGATGGCTTTTAGAATGTCAATAGGGGAACATTTTACATCACTTAAACCATCTTGCACTTTTCCATGCTGGCGCTGTTTTGCATGGATACAACATATTGATTCCATCCAATGCTGCTACTGTACATTACGCTTTGAATGTCTCTGAAATAATTTAAGAACCACCCCACAAACCAGTGGCACGTTTCTCAATGATTTGAGAAATTGTTTAAAGGCACTCTCACTCTTTCTTCCAAATTATTGGGGCCACATACCTTTTGTCATATCCATATTACTAATTCACTCCAGTGATAAAATGATAATGTTGTACTCTGGATTGGTGATGAATGCTTCATCACCCTCATATTCATCAAAGCTTCCACGCCACCGTCCTGCAGCCTCTGCACCGAAGATTGAAATATTTCATCATGCCCCGAGGCCAGGCAGACCTTTAACAAGTTAGTTTCAAAATCAACTGAATATATATACATCATGCAAAACGCTTGGGTAGTTTTGTCATTGCAAATTTTCATTTTTGTCTCTTCCCTCTCTTCCCCCCCCCATTTTTTTTTTCATTTCTCATTTCTTCTGACTGCAAATAAGGATGGTGAGAATTTCGAGTGGGAAGTGAGCAAAATGACTTTTCAATGTTATTTGGTGATTCAAACTGCATATATGTAGCTAGCTGCCTGATGGAAAGCTGGCTCAAACCGTGCTGGCAGTTGACAATAATGGAGTTGGATGATCATCACATTGAGCTGTTTATGTGTGATGTAGACCATGATCATAATGAAAGCAACTAGAGCTCTCACTGCTAGTGAAATTTTACCAAGAACTACTGTGTTACTGTCATCTCTGTGTTTGGACTCCTGTTTCTTTTTTAGTCTACTGCATGACTTATTTACAAGAGTTTGGCTGCTACATGCATCTGCTCTCACTCCATCTTTGTCATTTACAACTTTACATTCACTGAGTATCTGCAGTTGCTACCGTATGAATATCAGTTGGCACGTAGTACAAGTGAATTCGATGCCAGCAAGTGAGTAAAGATTCACTTGAACTGTCCTTTACTATTTTAGACCCCATTTCTGGGAGATCTTCATAAGGCTATGGTCTACTTTGTTGCTAAATGAAGGGCCATTGGATAGTATTTAACGCTTTTCCAGCTGGTCTGACATTGAGCAGGTTTTGACCAACCCCTCTTGATGTCTCTCTCAATGTAATCGCTCAACCACTGTACTGTTGCATTTTGAAATGTTGACGGTGTAGTTTGTTCATCGTTAATTCTCATTGTCCATAAACAATTGTTGAGAACCAATCCAACAAGATGGTAATTTTACTACCTTTTGGATATTTACAGAATAACAAAAAAAATAAAGAGAAAGAAGAAAATGAAAAAGGTGACAAAATTGATTCTCTCTCCCTGTAGTTAGTCCTTTTCTTTGACAAAGTTTTGTTGTCAATACTGACATCTGTGACATTCACTAGTTACTCTATTTTCAGTTGAATTTGCTTCATGATTGAATATGTAATTAAATGTTTTGTTTTGTTTTGTCTTTTTTGGGAGGGGGGGCTGTCTGGGATCTTACAGATCAGGAAGTGTCTGTATCATGTGTTTGGATAGAGCTGGTGTTTAATTGTTTATTGAGATGCTGCATTCAGTAGCCTGGTCTTAACTCTCTTTTTCCTATCTCTGGTCCCACTCAATCTTATTATTGCAAAATTTTGTTTGTTCGAAATGAGAAAGGGGTATCTAAGGAAAAGACTAGCCCTGATTGACCCGCATGTGTATTCAATGTGATTCTTGTATGAGACAGGGTAGTACTATCATAACATTGGCTGTGAAGTTGATGGTGTTATCCTATTACTACTGCCGTAAACTCAGCACTGTCTCATAGAACCCTTATATAAGGAAATAAGTTTGTAACTACAGCTGGTGAATTGCTGTTGAAATGCCATGAAGAAAGACATGTACATGTCTGGCATATACAGATTCCACATGTTACAGTAATTTTGGTCCTCAAACACACTTTCATGCATTGGAATATTATCAGTCACTATGACCTCTGAACATTAAAAGCAGCAATTGTTGAAAATTGTTAATCCCACATGTTATCGTGTAGGTCGTGTACAACCATTTCAAGTTCAATCTACAGTAATTTATTTGGATGATGGTGTATTGGATGCACCTTGGTGTATTGCAATTGTTTTTAACTTAATTTACCTTTAAAGGGAAGTACAGTAGCATGTTTAGAATGCACCAACATTGCATATGAAGAAAATAGCTTTAACAATTCTTAAACCACTCAGTCAAAACAAAGGCCATATATCCCCCAAGAATGGTTTAAGGTGGTCATAAAGAATACATTACAAGTTCCTGTGCAGTCTCTCTCCAAATAAGATCATCAATGTGAGTCATGGAAGAACTGTAACTCGCAATTGCAGGCTCTTACCCAGAGTGTTTTTATTTTTGGGGGGATGCACCAAAGTAATTAAATGCTATCCCGGATGAGGGCTGTCAAGGGAGGGATGAAAAAAGTTTTCTGTTGTGAAGGGCTGCAGATGTGAAATAGGCCTATCATTGCCATATTTGTAACTAACATTTTCCATGTTTCTATGCCTACTTATGGCAGGCATTATTACTCTGATACTTTTTGGAGGGTACAGTACGTAACCGTCTCTGGCATAGCTATGGACTTGCATAATTGCAAAACAGCCAAAACTTCAGTGAAGAGCCTTATACATAGTTGGCAGAATACGGAGTTTCAAGTTAAGTTGCTGTTTTCACTCTTATCTTCTGTGTTGAGGGATTTACATAATAGACACATATACTTACACCTTGCTTCGTTGATGCACTAAGTTTGACCTTGCTCAAAGTGCACTTGAAGTCAATTTTGATATTGCGCCCCCTAAGCCTAGGTTTGCCCTCATTTGTGTTTAGCTCAGGCTGAGACAACATGTTTTCTGAAGTGCTCTGGACTATAATCTTTAATCAAAGCCCTGAAATAAGAAAACCTATGGGTATTCTTATATTTCCTTACTGTTTGGTTTCATCATTATTCTGTGCTACTTTTATGTAGCGCTGCAAGCCTCGGTCAGATAGACTGTCATGCTTTTGCGTTATTGCCAGTAGCTGTGTCTTGACCAGAGGTGGTGCTTTCTAGTCAGTTTCTACTCATTCATATCTTTGCAGCTGAAATTTTGAAATAACTCAGGTCCATAGGAAGCAATTTTTCCTGTAAAGTGGGACTTTCTCGTAAAGAATAGTTAAAGGGTTATAGGTTGTTTGCAATGGACCAACATGGCAATTCACTGGCAGACCAAAAGGCTGGCAATTACGGAAGGGCAGTGACCAGATACACACATACACACACACAGAGGAATTGCCAGATGCTAGACCATGGTCAATACGGTAATGCATAGGTACTATGAGGTGAGTACGTCGCTAGCGAATTCCCAAACCAGTAAGTTTTGGGGATACAATGACAAAAGGGCTCTATATCAATAAGTCCACAGCAATTGCTCCATCTCCTGAAAACATTATGCATGAGATAAATTATGGATGATGCGTTATTTGAATTTTGTTTTCACATTTAGAGGTATGCTTCTGCTAAACAAGCCAGATATTTTACCTTCTTCCATCATGCAGTACAGAACAAAGCCACAGTATTCCATCTCACATACACTGATTTGTACTTTCAGACAGAATCACTAGCTCTTTAAATGAGTGTCTGTTTTTGTCTTATCAACTTTCCCTAAATAGCTGGCTCCCTGGACTGCCTCAAGTCATCAGTGTTTCCTAATGCCAATGTTCTTTTTATGCATTTACATCGCCGTTGCCTGAGAAACGTCCATGGTTCCAACCCGTAACAGCATTTTATCAACATTTTGTAATTAAAATTTCCATTTGGTATTAGAGTTGTCTCTCATCTTTTAACACGGTGCATTTTTTACAGCATTTTATTCGTGCCTCAAGTGTCTCGTGTTTGAATAGTTACGACCATCCTTCGACTGTTGAATTATGTGTGATGGGTATTTGTATACAATATTAGTGATGTGTAAAATGCCATATGAGGGTCGATAAGAGTGAGGGGGCTGTTTAAGAATTGCCATTATATCAGAAAGGACTCGGAGGATGGAAAAAAAAAATGGATTGTTTGAAAATCTTGTTGGAAAGAAATACAAGGCATGTACATGCATGGGTATGCATAATTTTTCTTAGCCATAGTGTAATCATTCTATTGTCTTGGGTGCCTGAAAATGAGTGGAAAAAATACAATGATGTAAAGAATAGATGTATGAGAGAAGATTGTATGGCACTATAGAATAGGATTAGGCTGGGATAACCTGGCACCGCAATTTGGGGGTACTACTTGGTACCAATTGAAATCATTCATAACTACTAAGGTACTAGTACCGGGTACCTTTACAGATCAGGTCTGGTTCTAGCTTATGGGAACTGGTATCATTTCAAGAAAATGAACAATTGTTATCCTTGAAAAGTGCGGTTACTTCTCACATTTCTAATCTCAGAATTGTCTCAAAATGTGATACTGCCAATAAGTAATAAAATCTTCTATTAGAAAGATATCACTGTTTTGTTGTAGCCTAACCAGTCTCTAAGCCTAACATCAATAATGTCACCTAAAAAATCTTAACATTGGGCTCACTCAATGTAAACAACATCGGTGTACAGGATGTAACATGTGTTTCAGGCTTTCTATGGTCCTAAACACCTGTTTCTGGTAATGATAAATTTGTCAGAAAGATCCCTCGTATGCATCCAACAATGTTTTTTTTAGCCTCAAACAATCTAGAATTAATTTGGTGAGGATGGGTGAAGTTGTTATGCAAAGAAAAACCAGATATCCTTGGAAACTACGGTACTTCAACGTCATATAGGAATATGCAAAAACTAGATGCCACGCTCTTCACACTCCGATGAATCTGAACACCATTGGCGGTGTCCTTGCTCTGTATTGAATTTGCCAAAACATCTCTGCTTTGAAGCTTTCCCCCACTAGGTGCCCTCAGCCTGAGAATTTGTCCTCCACTTGTTGCCCTTGGCCCTGATGTCATTCTGTTTTATTTATCCCTATGGCTTTAAGCTACTGCAGTTTCAGTGTCAGGTGTGATAAATTAAGTAGGGACTACCTTTTCAACAGGCCTATGAAGTGCCAGAATTTTGCCAAATTAGTTTGTAATAAAAAATAGGCAGTATGTTTATGTAAAGCAATACGTTTTAAGGTATTTTTAGGTGTTAAAATTACCCCATGTCAATCTTTTAAAGGTTTATATGGCATTGTTCTATAGCTAATTTACCTAGCCATAGTAATATTAGAGCTTAGGTGCCTATTGTAACATTACCAATGTCACTTGGAGAAATGCTTGAAGTACATAGGCCTTGGTAATTTCATGAGCTCTTCACAAAAACAGCTTGCAACATGCTGTACATCACTATTGTGCTACAATTGTTTTCTCAGGACTTCTCCGCCTTTATGACTAAACATTTACAGTAATTCTAGAGATGGAGGCTACTTACGTGATCCAAAGTTACTTTGCAGACAGTTTGCATGTACAGCCTAACCTTATGTTTGTCCAATTTATTGAACATAGGATAGGCGAAATGTAGAATCTTGTAGCAACGTGATAATTTCCTTTCTTATAACTTTAGGAAGGATGCATAAGGAATGAGACCAATTTAAAAACATGAATAATTTTACTCTTGCTAAAGATTGAACGTGCATAGGTGATTTTGTATGGAACTGCCCTGTTTGTTCTTGCTTCCATACTTGAAAGAATTTTTTACATACATGCTTTGTAAGCTCTAAAATCTTCCATTTTGAATTATATGTTGTAACTCAGGCTGTTGTTTAGTGTTGTATTCATGATTTTTTAATCGTAATGTTTCAAGATTCCACGAGAAATTATAGCAAGGTCAGACTTTTCTCCAATTACAATTTATACGCATCACCTCCTCCTTTTTTGCAAATGTCCTTTGATTGCCGTGAAAAAAATAAATATTTAAATAGATATTTGCACAAGTTCATAATTCATCATATCTAATTCTGCCCCAAGCAATTTCCATCTGAGGACGTATGCCAGAGAAATGAGGAGACTCGTTAATCAAACATTTCATCTGAAAATGTGGAAAATAGTTAAAAAAAATCAACTAGTTAGTCAGTGTTGTAGTTCACCCTCTGCACTAAATTAAAACAATATAGGCCGATCATCCGCAGGGAATTGACGAAAATGAGCTACACAGTTTCTGCTGTGAGGTGATTCCTAAGTTTTGGCCTTTAATAGCCATTCATATTTAATAAAGGGTCATCTATCATACCTTTCGCTCAGAGCTAGAGTCGATCTACAAGCCTCAGCAGTACTGAAGTTGGTTTGTTGTTGCACTGCAGCCAGTCTCATCTCCTTCCTCGCTTGTCAATGAGGAGGAGGAAGAAGAGAGAAATTCCCGCAAGGATGTAAGAAAATGAGAACAATAATTACAAAGCATGGGAACCTCAAAACCTGGGCACTAATGGGATTCTTTCTCTTATTTTTGCTTCAGAGTCTCATATTTCACTCGAAAGTCACTGCCTCTGACACTTTGGAAAATATTTGAATAATTCATAAGCAAATCATGAGTAGGATTCTGAGGCATTTGGTTTTTGTTTGTCTTTTTTTTTTACCTTACTGTTCATTTGGGTGCATGGTCTTACGTATGGTGTTCAATTGACTTTCAAATTGAGTATCTTGTTTTACTGCATGTAGTTGTTGAAGGGAGCCCTCTTGAAGGGACTAAGCCGTCATCCTCCAAGGTAGCCTTCATTGATATGCACTGCACCGTACAGTGACTGGGTTTTCTATTAACAAAACTGAGCAGAGAGAAAAGAAATCAAGGGGATGTTGTTGTTGTTGAGATTTATGGTTTTGTTTTTGCGTTTGAAGGTAACCTGAAGGATCCAAGTCTTCTCTTTCATTGATTGTAATCAGTTTATGGCAGTCACGTTTTCCAAGTGGAAAGCAGAGACCACGACAAATGAAGACCAGCCATGGGCAAAGTCCCAAATTGTGAATTTAAGCCTGTAATTTCGTCATTTTGAACGCTGGAGGCACTTTGGTCTAGCACCTCTTCTAACTTAGGTTACAGGAATCATATAGTCAAAGTGCCTCATACTGTAGATCTCAATGTACTCAGTCAGTCTGAGTGCTTGACTGCCAAAATGGATGCTTTGAAGTTAGAGAGAATAGCCATACTTGCATTAAAAAGCTGAATCTTTTTTCAAGGTTTAATGTCCACATGCAAGGGTTTAGCAGGGAGACAATTTGAAAATGATTTTTTTCTTTTAACTGTGTCCTTTCAGAGTTCATTCGATGCAGAGATTTTCCACTGGAAACCATTGCTGCTCACATTTTTTGTGAATCATTGAAACCTTTAGTAGGTTCTCTCAGAATTTTATTCATTTTTATGCAATGTACCTTTTTTAGAAAAAAATTGCACACACTACGTACTGCAGTAGCAGATTCTCAATGCTAGCTGTTTTGGATTAAAAATGCTGTCATGTTGGAGTGCTATAACATTGATTTCCCAACTGCTTTATTTGAAGGAATTTTTGCCATTCAGAAAACCTTAGATTAAAAACACCATGTCAACTATCAATCATTTGTTGAATGTAATTCTACAGCATGTTTCTGTTTTAATATTGATGCCACTTTACCTAGTCTGCCTTTTGCCATTGCTCTTGTTGATGTCATAGAACTTGGTATTGCTTTAAATAACAGTCTGCATTATAGAAATTTGAAAGGAGTCCCATATTGCTATAAATGAGTGAATATGAAAGTGTGTTGACTTTTCACTGTAA
This sequence comes from Stichopus horrens, assembly GCA_009801055.1. Taxonomy (NCBI): domain Eukaryota; kingdom Metazoa; phylum Echinodermata; class Holothuroidea; order Aspidochirotida; family Stichopodidae; genus Stichopus; species Stichopus horrens. The sequence goes on from VJOZ01031286.1 coordinate 17,912, forward strand.
TCCTGTTTTTCCTTGTTTCATTTCACCTGAGGGTACGTAGTGTGAGTGTATCGCATAGAATTTTTCGGGACGTGAAAATACTTCACTTTAGAGCAAACAATTTAATGCTGTAGAGACTATAGTGTTAAGGTATAGATCTACAGTATGACTATTGTGCTAAGAACAAACTATGCAACAGCAACAAAAAAAGAGTAAAAGTACAAGTACACATTTAGGCTAATTGGTAACACCGTAGGCTGTCTATGTATGACAAATGTCCATAGTTGAGCTATAAGACATAACAGCTTTCAGATCAGCTTTTTCACTTTGTGTTTCCTACATCCAACATTTTGTGCAGAAGTTATAACCTGATATAATGACAGTTTGCTTCCCAAACATGTCTCTCAAACTGTGTGACTGTGTGAGTTTATAGCATCCTGGTAACATTCACAGGTAGCAATTTAATTTATTTGAAAGCAAATGAAACATTCAGTAATTTTGCCTTGTAATCCATCCTCAGCACAGTCCTGTGTACAGTGA
>VJOZ01031286.1:18477-36758 GCA_009801055.1 Stichopus horrens
GGAAAGAGTATGTGGGCAGCATGCAGACTTCTACTGACCCTGTATGCAGAATTACTGAAGTTTCTATCTCAGTTTATTGAGATGTGCATTGTGCATTTCATTAGGCATTGATAAAAATGGGAAGCAGGAACATACTAGGATTTCACATCAGCAGGTAGTCCACTGATACAGTGTAGCCTGTCTGGTGTCCCAAATAAAATCAATCAGCCTTCTTAGATACAAAATTATTGTGTATTTTTGGTACTTGCACCCATGACCCTAACAGAAAAGGTCACAGATCACATAAGTATCAGAGGGGGGGAGAAACTAAGTACTGTCTACATGCAGGACACTGCCCTCGATTGACACCGAGCGTGCAAGGTAATTTTTGGCTTTTCAAACCTCCAGATGGCAAGAAACGGCACTTTCCAGATTTTCTAACACGGCATGGTCCAGCCTTGCAATAGGGATCTCATGTTTGGAATTTCTCAATTAATGAGAAAAATATCAATGTGTGAAAAATGTTAATTTATATCAAATTGGTTAAAATAATAAAATAATCACAATGAATTATGCATACTCTTATTTATTCTTCAAACATATGTTAGGGGCTGAACATTCAACATACCTCTACCGCCACTTTTTTGTTGAGGACAAACCCGAAAAAGCCTCCACCCCCTGGTTCCATCTTCACTGATTCAACCTGGCCATGGTGTTGAAACTTGACTATGAACATGCTTTCCATGAATTAATGCAGTGAAAAGTTTGCTGGAATTTAACTTAGAATAAAACTATTTAAGGAGTCTCTGTGGATACCTTGACCCATTTCCAGTATGACTGTGGGAAATGTATGATTAAGCTCGATTTCAATTGCATTTCATTTGGAGGGACATGGAGTCATGAGTTTGTATTGTTTTTTTTTTCTTAAAACTGTTTACATATATGGTAAAATACTTTTCAAATATTTGTTAAGTTTTAGTATTCAGAATTTTGACATAAAAAAGACCACCCTTTTGATAATGACTCATTTTAAGCCTAACAATGTATTAAACAATGCATAAAACATAAGTACTCTGAATCAAAAAATTATTTGAAAATCTTAAATCTTTGCAGTAAGGACAATGTTTTACATCAGTAGAACCTGAGAAGGTTGTACTCTTGGAGTAAATATGTGTACATGTTAGGCAACAGCAAAAGCCACTGTGGACAAATTTACTTAAACAGGAGAAATCCTATGTTTGATACTTTTGACCATCTTGGCATGTCTCTCTAACAGTCTTTGAGACTTGACAATGCAGTGAAGATCTTTAAGAGATGTGAAAAAATTTCTGCTGCCATTTTTTTTTCTCAAGACCCATTGCAGTGCTTCTGATATAGTTATTGTCTGTAGGAAGTACTGTAGAATCGATAATCAGATCACAAAATGGTTTGTCATTACAAAGGCCTCCCCCTTTATTGCACTTCCCAAGTGCTGTGGTTAATTAGTCAAGACTGTATATACGGTATTGCAAAGTTAACTCGAACCTCGTTGCATTGTCTACCACGGAGAGCTGACAGATTAAATCAATTTTAATTGTCATGAAACGTGAGAGAGCTAGTCATTGTACTTTTTGGTACCTTCTTGCCTGAGTGGTCGTCAAAACATTTGTGCTACAGCTTGGGTACATAGTTACTACTGGAAGGAGAACAAAAGTCAGAACTTTTGACTCTGACTTATAACTATAAACAAGACATTAAAGTGTGGTGAACAGTATCACCAAATTTTCACTCATGTAATGTTTACTTTTCAAGATATCGTAAGGTAAGAGCAAATCAATCAAGGTGCTGCTATTCTGATCTATGGTGGTGTCATAACGTGGACAACTCGTAGTTTTTGACAATTACTCGTAGATCCATGTCAAAGTGTCAAAAATTTGATCAGTGCATGATACACCTCAGTAATTCAACACAAAATGTGTACAAGTGTATGTACATTTATGGAAATAAACAACATTACGTTTCTGCTACTCCTCCTGGGTTTCTGTATGTTACAACATAATTTGACTTACTCAAATCTGTCCACGAAAAGCAGCACTCTTTTCCGAATTTCAAATGTGTTTAACTTGGAAGGGAAACAGTATTTTGAATTAAACTTTGTCAAGATGTTTGTCAACCACTTCTTCATATTTTGTAAAGCTTTTCACAGGGTTTCATTCTCCTTTAATTTTCAGCACATTTCCTTTGGTATTGAGAACAGTTGTCCTGCTTTAGCAGGACCAACAGTATAACTTTGCCATGTAAATGTGATAAAGGCCAACTGATATACAAAAGATGGGAAACTAAGCTAAAATAACATAATTTCATCTGAGACTTACAGTATACCCATCCATGCTCATACAGACATTTCAAGACCACTGTTATTACATTATGTGGATTTCTGGATGGTTACTGATGCAATAAGGTGACACACTTACAAATTACATTAATCCATTAACAGAATCTGTGGTGTTGTACAAAGTCTGTGCGTACCTAGAAATTTGTACCATTTACAGGCATGTCATTAGTTCTGACACAAAACAAATATTTCCCATCTGTTTCTCCATACATACGTAAATTGAAAATATTTTATGTAGCGCTTTCCCCACAAAGGCTCAATGCGCTCTCAAAACAAAAAAGTAAAAAAAAGTTAAAGGGACTTCCTTTAATAAGTAAGTTTTTAATCTGGATTTAAAGCAGTTAACTGTTGGTAAATTTATGAAGATGATTTTCTATTCTCCTTACTACCTATATTGGTATGAACACAACATATTGATTTTTTTTTGTTTCAATGATAAGCGAAACCTATGCACCAATGATGGTAAGTGTATGTGTGTATGTGTATGAGGGTGTATGTGTGTGTCTGTGACAGTTTGCTTGTTAACACTATATCTCAACAAGGGCAACTTGGACAGCTCTCACACTTATTACATTGATGCCCATATCAAGAGGAAGAACCCTGTTGTTTTTGTTGGGGTTCAAAGATCATCTGGGGTCACCAGCAGTTACACATCAAAAACCTCATTAGCACAATATCTCAAGCTAGGAAGCTTTGATAAGTTTCATACTTGTATAGGTGCATTTCAAAGAGAGGAAGCACCCTATTGTTTTTGGTGGAGGTCAAAGGTCCTAAGGGTCAAACTCAAAAAACCTTGTTAACACAATATCTCAAGATGGATGCTGAGTACATGATACCAGTTAGTCATCTTGCAGCAGATGTCATTAATGTGTATATAGCAACTGGTGACCCAATAAATTTACTAAAATATTGTGCAAACCATGAAGTGTCAGTCATACATTCTGACCTCATGTACGATGACCAAATATTTACATCATTGAAACCGCCAATGCATTTGTGCATTCGGGTTTCATCAAGTATGTCTTCATACACAGGTGGGTACACTCCATCGTTATTCCATCAAGTATGTCCTCATAAACATGTGGATACACTCCATCATTATTCCATCAAGTATGTCCTAATAAACAGGTGAATAGACTCCATCATTATTCCATCAAGTATGTCCGCATAAACATGTGGACATACTCAATTTTTATTCCATAAAGTATTTCGTTATTAACATCTATAGGTCAATAGAACGTATCAGAGCACTGCTATTGTCGTGGTAGTGTTGTAACTGGCAACAACAACATTAATCATTAACATACAGTCCATAATTAATCTCCACATGCAGATGGCTTCTTGGTTGCAATTTGAGGCCACAGAAAGTTTAACTCCCTAGTGGCTACAAGCAGTAATAGATTTTAACACCAATTATAGTTTTATGTTATGTTGGCCAGACAGTGGAAATCTGAGACGGCCAGAAGTCGGCAAGCTTGTGAGAAGCAACTCGCCTCAAGAAGTGTGGTGTAACATTAGCTGTGTGGCAAGATGACACTTGCACCGACCGTATCATTTGCTGTAGTGCAGAAAACAGTTTCTGATTTCAGTCACAATATCACTTTGAAGCTCTTTTTGTTGGAGGCAAAATGAAATGTGTAGTGCATCTCACATTATTTAATTGTCATGGTTTGTAACCATTTCTGAAGGAAGTGACAAGAGCCGAAAAGTCTGTTAGTGAGATTGTGTTGAACTTGAAGACAATGATTTCACTGAGAAGTTCCAAGAAAATAAAAAGCACAAATCTATTTGATACATTGTAAAAGTGCAAGGTATCATTTGTTCCTTGGGTGGTTGCAGCAATTCTTTTTAGTCTTGAACCATGTACTGTAGAAGAAGTGTGCTGCCATGCATATTCTGACCTAAACTCAGGTGTGTCGTGTGAACTATTAAAAACGTTTGATATTTGCCTTACTGTGGTTGTGTTTATTCAAGAGTGAACTAACATCAGAACCTTTAGCATTTACCATCTGACGATGTGTACCAGATTGATCGATTGATACAAATTAGAATCAAGATGGCATGGCAAGTGTAGTAATCAATTGTCGGCACGATGAAGGCCGGTTTCTTCTTTCGCCTCACTCTCTTTGTGGTGTTGGAGGATGCGGTCGAGCGGATGGGTTTGTTTATGCTGCGAGCTTGAACGTTGCCCATCCGTCTGATATGATGTCCTTCCAACTTTGCCAGAAGATGTAGTCTTAGTTGACCATATGGTGCCAGGCTTGATGGATGAAGGGTATGGTATGTCTGTTTTCAATATTAAAATATCAATTTTGCGACTTCTCGTAGACCTTTACTGGTGTTGCGAGTACAACAACTGTGGATGTGTGAACATAAGGTATGACAATCAGTAGAGATAATTAATATTTCATTTGATATGCTCTACAAGTCATTCATGTATCACTGAAAAACATCACACTGAAGGATCTGTTGGTAAATATTAATCTGTAATCAAGATCCCCACATACATTACGTGAGTTTGATCGAAACGTTTCTCTCTCCACCGTCTACATGTCTGTGAACCATTTCCTCATTCGCTTTTTCCTCCAACTAATGAAAGCACATTTGACAGTAAATCTAGACAGGTTGCCATAGACAGGTTGTGTAATCCAACATTTCTGTTTACTGTCATTCGAAGTGTGGAAACCATTGCAGTTCTGAGTCTGTGTGGTAATGTTCTTTACAGATTTAATTACAAGTCACAGGAATGTGTCACATAAACATGGCTGTCAGGAATATATGTTTAGTCTGAAGCAAGATTCTTAACACTAATATCTGCAGTGACTGATTATACTTCTCAAAGTTCATACTTTATTCTTGACAGATAAAGCCACACTGAATCTTTTTCTCCCTATACACTTCAATTCTACATTATTTATCTTTCAAATTTTAACTCATGTGCCTGCCTTAACGTAGTTTTTGTGATAGCACTGTTAAACTTGGTACCTCAGCTGCTGAATAACTGTGAAGTGTACCCATTCAAAAACCACATTTATTTTTGGTTGTACCAAACTTTTGGCACCAATCAATCAACAAGTTTGGACCCAAGTCAATTGATGGTTAAGCTGTCATATTTTCCATATGGTATATTTCTCTATTTTGCCAATTATGAAAGCTGGTCTGGTCATAATGTATAGTTCTGACATTATCCTCTTGGCAGTTAGTACATTAAGTGATGTTATCCTTGTATCTGTATATTAAAGCTGTGGGTGTACAAATCCATCTTCTGTAGATGAACTCATTTATCACTGCTGCTGCTTCTTGCAGTTCCTCTGACCGTGGAAAGTTGCTGCTGAATGGCGTTTCTCTTTTGACAGAAATAAGCCAAACTGCCTTAAGTATTGTCAAATGTCAGTAGCATTTTTCCCTAGGGCTTTGCTCGTGGATCTGCTTGATGGATCACATGAAAGGCTGATAGGATTTTTAAAACTAAATTTGTCATGCTACTTAGGTCTCCCTGTGAGCAGCATGTAGTATGTTGTGTTCTCTGTATGTGTTTAAAATGTCTGTCAGATCAAAAAGCACATTATGAAATTGGTTGTACGACATTACTTATTGTTTTTGAGTCATTTACTTAATTGTCAACTTCTCATAGACTCTGTTAAAGTCCTTTCTTGTTTTCCCCCTTTTTTATACATGTATGATGTGTTACAATGTTGTGCTACATTCGTCGAATGTCTGGTCCCACATTGTTTGCAGCTATTGCATTTTTCCATAACATTTTTGCCTGTGAGTATTATCATCTATGCGATTGCTACTGAATTATTGATTCTCCTTGGGATATGAGATAGGAGGAAGACCCATTCCCTGTTTGCTCTCATCTTGAAGCATCATCCGTCAAATGATTTAGACGGCTTACCTTTCTCATTCCGTGTCATGGTTGGATTTTTATATTCGCCAGCAAATTTGCAACTGATACCAAGTGGGTTGCTTTGTTTTCTTAAAAGACAGGTGAACTTGCCCTATTTCACCCATCTACATTTACATACAGTTGAGCACTCCTTCATGGTGGAAATTTTGTGGAAGTTGCAAAACATTGCAACCACAGAGGAGTGAAGATTGTGCCACTCTCATCATGTACGGTAGAAGAATATGGCAAAAAAGGTCTCGTCCAGGGGCCTTCTTGAATAATAAATGAAGATATTCATTTCAAGGTATGAACCCATTTTCAAGTAGTTCCTGATCATTGCTGTCTTCATCTGAACAACTATCTTCATAAAACAGATCTGAAATGGATTAAACCAGACAGGAGAATTAATGCATGGTTCAGTTGGTCAAATTATGTCAACTTTGAAAAGTTAATTTGGAAAATTGGAAGTATAAGCTGAAATAGAAGCAGAATGGAGATTTTCACTTCTTTGGGGACAGGCTGAATACATGAGGTACGAGAAGCTCAAGCTCTCTCTCTCTCTCTCAAAAAAAATTAAATTTTAGAAAGCTATTGGAAAGGCGATATTAATGACAGTCTGGTAAAGCATTATGATTGTGTTAAAGATTTGCAGAGGTACTTGAAAAAAGAGGTGATGAGGACTGCTCTGTCAGCTCAGTCTACCAGAACACCAAACACAGTCCACCAAAGCTGATCTGCCAAAGGGATCAAGGGGAGGAGGAGATTTACAATATTTATCACATCCCAAACATTTGGCCCCCATTTTGTCCTTTATGACCTTAAGGATGCTGACCAGCCAAATGTACTCCACTACCATAGTACTTATCTGACTGGAATGCAGCTTTTTGCAATGTCCTTTACAACCCTCTGCTAAAGCAGAAACAATCTCTAAAATACTCAGGGTCTGTCAGTTTTGTTTAAAGCAAAAACTCAAACTAAAGAGGAATGTTAATGACCAACAATTGGAACCTGTCTTTCCCCTTTGTTTACCCTCAAACAGGGAGTTCATGTCAAAAAGCAAAGCTCTCTATCACTCTCTGACCTGACTGACCCCAATAGTAGAAGGTGGATGATACCAGCACAGATGGCTTTCTTTTTGCAAATGTGGTCAAATATTAATGAACTAACTATATTGTGAGTCTATNNTGAACACTGCAAAGGGTTCCACTGTAACAATGCTAGTTCGACAAGCCTTTCACATTGTAACACAAAATATGCAGAAAAAAAAAGTTATTTTGCATGATTTCATGAAATGGTCCATATTGCCCAAGTGGGACCAATAATCCTGAACAACATGAAAGAGCCACTACCTCAGTAGCAATGTGACACAATTTCAACAACACCATAGAATCTGTTAGAGAAGAAGTGTTGTGCATGCTTTCATATAAGGGCCCATATGACCCATTTGGACCATGAACCCCAAAATCCTGAAAACCCCAGGTTTCACTACCACAATGCAAATTTGCCAAATTTATCTTTCACATTGTAAAGCAAAATATGCAGAAAAAGATTTTACATGATTTCATAAAAAGGCCCATGTGGCCATATGTAGTGGTAGTTTGATACAATTTCAATTCAATACCCTACAATCTGTAGAAGAGGCATTTTGCATGATTTCATAAAATGGTTCTTATGGCCCATTTGGAACGTGGACCCCAAAATCTTAAACACCCTGAAGGCACCACTATCATAATGCATCCATATACCAAGTAGAAACTTTGTCAAAGCTTTATAACTGGAGATACCGTGTTAAAAGGTTTTCAGAGTATGGTCCCTGGTGCTTCCACATGACCTTTTACCTCCACCAAAAAGAATAGGGTATATGTTCTCAATACGGCTTGACTTTCCTCCGACTTTATCCCATTTTGTTAGAGCGTACCCAAGCAAGTGTCACAGAAACAATAGGGCACACCTTCTCAATATGGTAGACTTGCATTCCAAGTATTACTTTCATTTCAGTCTCTACACAGTCATACATACACACACACATACCCCTCAACATACACACACACTCACTCACACCCACTCGCCAACCTCGCTGCATATGTTCCTATGCTGATGTAAGGAACCAGAAGATCTCTTAACACAGTGCTTTCTAATTTTGGAGGTAATTGATTGGCATTCATTAGACTATAGCCATGCCTCTGTGCCATGTTTGGAGTTGATCATTTGCAAGTGTGTTCTTTAAACAAATTGAAAATTAGGCTGCTGTTTTCCATGCATCCCTGTAGCAGTATCTTCATCATTAATATTTGTTTATCCTTCATTTTAATATATGAGTCACCAATAAAGTTAACTGTTAATTGACTGGAGAAAGGAGTAGGGGAGATTTCATGAATGGCTTTCAATGTTTGCCTTAACTTGCTTATTCAAACTCCCTTTGGGCTTCAAGTAATAATTGTAGAGAGGTTAAGCACTGGAAACAGATAATGTTTGTACTGGGGCACCTATCTTTTGAGTTCGATGGCGATGTTTTGTAGATGTTTTACTGTCAGAGTTTAGAATGGTTTCAAATTTTAGCAGTGGTTCTTCAGCAGCTACACATTATATTTTGATTTTGGGTTACTCTGACCATTATCAAGTAACTCAAGCATAGCATCAGCCAGATCGTATGAAGCAAATTTACATGTACTAGGGCAGAAACATATTGGATTAATTACTAATGCCCGAATGAATTTGTTCAGACAAAAGTCTCCTGTGATGATCACAAAATGCGATAAAATGTAAGACCGCTGAAATGCTTCTGCAGAAAGAATCTCATTTTGTTTGGAATTGTGCACTTTCTATTTTTAATATATCTCTGTTAACAGTTTGGTGCAGATACTGTTCTGTAGTGGTTGATGATTTTGTAGACTTCATGATGAACATGGAAATAACACAGTTCAACATCAAAGCAAGACCTGAAGTACAGATCATGCTTGATAACCGATGATGAATCAATCCGTCGAATGTCAGAGGAAAAACTACATGCATGATGGCATAACGCAAGTCACTGAAAAAAGGGATTCAAAATTACTTTGTCGCAACTAACATGCTGTACGGTATGTGTTTTACTTGTCATGCAAGCACTGGTAAATGCAAAACCAGTTTGATGTTTTGTAAAGCACTTTAATCAGAAGAACCTCCTACTTTACTTCAAATGTATATTTTTGTGAAAACTTTCATTTTCTTCTCAGTCAAGAACAGCATTATATTAGAGATAGCTTATTTGGAAACAAAATTGGAGAAGTTGATGAATGTACTTGTAACCAAATTGTGATATTTGCTGCTATCTGAGAGATATAGAAATGAAACTAAATGCATATATATGGTGATGCCGTAGATATATTGTCTCTTTTTGAGCTAGTATACATATCACATTTCAGAGAATTGGGTGTTTTAATCAGTGAAAATGCTTAAAATAGCCATAAAGTCCATCAAAATCCATCAAATATTGACAGTTTCACCTGCATATTCCTGTCTCACACTTGCATCATGAATTAAGTTTGGCTAAGTGTGCAAATTTGTGATGTCAAGAGATAAACTACTGTCTGATATGTTTATTCTTTTTTTTTATATGTATTTTCTTCAAAAATATCGTTACCACTCAAGGTGACTACCAGTAGTTAAGAGGCAATATTGTTAACAAAGGTAATACTGACACTGCACAACACTCCATTTCATGTGTTTTTCATTGTCAAACTTTGAGAAGTCAAACTGTATCTCAAAAATGGTAATAGACATGAACAAAGTTCCAGCAGATTGTCACTCAGGATTTCACTCTGTAACATCTGAATGAAGCCAGCTCTTTTCTAGATTCATGTTACATGACCTTTAAGGATTGCATGCATATTCATGACCTTGAAAGATCTTTAATGTCTCCTTGTGTGTTAATTTACCATGCAGTTTAACCATTTATATATTGCTATTACAATGGAAAGTCCGCATGGGACAGCGTTGTCTGAAAGTATTGATCCCTGACGGTGCATCAACATGTGGATACCATTTAATATATTCATCTGGCTATTGTAGTCATAGCGGAACTGTCAGACAGTGAACATGTGTGGATGCAATTCAAACAGCAATCTCTGTGTGTTACTGTAAAAGAAGGGAATAAACAAAATGAATGCATTATTTAAATACATAGGTATCATCAGTCATACAGTTTTTGCTGAGTAGATTGTAGGTTTTTTTCAAGTTCATAGAAACATATGTTCTGTCACATTCCACGACTAAAAAATTAATAGGCAACTTTCAGTTCCATTTCATAATATTGATAGCCTTGTTGATATTGCATTGAGAAACCTCATAGCACCCCCCTCCTCCTCCCCTCAAGGTAAATTAAGCCTACTTTAAGTAAATATATGTGAGAAGTAGTTTAAGTGGGTTGTCAACCCAAGATATCCAACTGATACATCTCTGGCAGTGATTTTGCTTTATTTCATTTTTATATGATTCAGTTTTCATTGTTTGCTTTGTCTGAAAGTTTCCTCAAAATGAACATAACTTAAAGATAATCTGCATTATCATATTCAAAGATGTGCCACTTGCTTATGCTGCTTTGAAGCCTTCACCCTTGAACACCTTTTTTTTAAGCCAGGAATGGCCCTGTAAGTCAGTATATGTGTGTGTGATACCTCAATATCTTAGACAGAGTTCAAGGAAAACACTGAGCTTGTTTACCACAAACAAATGGTATATTATGAAGCAATGTTTGTGGACACAGAATGATAGATTTTCAGACGGGTAAGATGGTTGGCTTTCTTTAAAAAAATAAGTTTTCAGTGATGGAAATTCAGTTGTTGCTCAACAAGAATTTGCTCACCCATTCTCTCAAAAATGCTAAAGTTGCAGCATCTTCCGTAACTCATCTTATGCATAACATTTTGGGGAAAATGTTGGTGAGATTGAATGATTTATTACAGTGATTAAAACTATTCCCTGTGTATGCCATCTCAGTGCATTTTAAATGCAATTTTCCCCACTAAACACTCGTACACCAATTTACAGCACGTACCCCTTCACCTAACACACTGCAAGTAACATTAATAAAGCAGTGGTACCTTGCAACATTACAGCATGTAATCGATAAATATAACATAAATGATGAGACGCCACTTATAGTTGACAGAGGAATACTGTGGGTTTTTTTTTAATTGAAATTTAGAAATTTTCGGTTCAACCTGGAACCTTCTTCAGCTAAAACTAGAGGCGAAAAGATTTTTTATTTTGAAAATTACTGATTTTAACTTTAAAAAAAAAGTATTCCAATGTCAGCTATGAGTCGAGTCACATGTCATGTTATTATTTGCTTTGGGAAGGTAGATGAACTTTCTCCTCAGTGTAAGTTTTTATAGCCATTATACCACAAGAATAACAAACACAAGATTTTAGGATTGTTAAAATTAGTGAAAAAGGTAAGGATATTCATCACAAGGTCTTGAAAAGGTTTCCTTAGATGAGATCCATCTAAAAACTTGAAGTAAACAATTTACTGTAAGTAAAGAGTCAAACATCTGATACAGTAAAAAGATATGAAGTGCATCCAGACTTCCACACTGCTAGTCTCAAAGGCTGGCAATTATAGATGGACGGTGACTAGATGCACACACACACATTTTGCCAGATTTTCTAGACCATAGTTACATTGAAGTAATGCATAGGTCATATGAGGCGAGTATGTCGCTCTGAAATCCTAAACCATTAAGTTTTGTGGAAACAATAGGCAAGTTTCATATCTCCTAGCAGTTTTAGCTCACAATTACTCTGGCTGTGCATGCATAGTGGCATGACATCTGTGCCACTTGTCAGACAATACTTGTAGCAAAGGTAATGTATTGTTGTTACTCACTCTATGTCACTTATTTTCCAAAGTCAACATCATTTCCTCAAATCTATTTTCTCTGGTGTTGGTGATATTTATTTACCCTGTGTTTAAACTCGTAAATTCACATCAGTCCGTCATTTGTAGCACACTACAGATTTCTAAAACAGAATGGCCTAAACGTTACCAATAAAATTTCAAGGGGCCTATGAAGGCTGATGCCTTTTTTTTTTTTGTGCCAGTAATCTTGTGGTTGTTTACCACTTTGAATGCCACCAGTGGTCATAATTTAGCTTTTTCCTTTTCTTAGAGGCCAGATATGTCTCACTTGAATCATTCGTTTTATCCACTGTATATACATACTGTACTTCTAGCAAACTTTGTCTTGCATCAACCGTTGTACAGCTTTGCAGCTGCAAAGGAAAAAAAAAGAAAAAAACGCACTCCGATCCGTTATTTATGGCAAGAGCTGTAAGTTCTTATTAAGAACTATCTCAACAAAAGAAGCAGAAGAAGAAGCAAGAAACATCAATATTAACAAGGCTTTGTGGAAAGACACCCTCCTCGCCATTGAAGCGTGGAAGAAATCCTCAGCGTCTGTAAGTTGCAAGTCAATCAATGGCTCTCAGAAGCAGCCTTAGGCTCAATCCACGCAGGCCGCCGCTGGCAGCATCATTGCCGAAGAAGAAGTCACCGTCATTACAGAGGAACTAGAGGCTCATAGAAGACATTTACTGAGAGTCAGGGTGCAGTCATGTGAGGAAATATCAGAGCTTATAGGAAGCTATTGTCAAGACGTAGTCTGAAAATTAGTTGGCGATTTGATAGGCAAGGTGTGAGGTGCATTTGCTGTCATCGGAAGTAGAGTCAGTTCCATCCTATGAACAGCAGCAACTTTTTTCAGGAAAAGAGCAGCTTAGATTTTCCTGGCCACTTTTGACCGGGAGAAAGAGTGCAGCGATGCCACGTTGACTTTGTACCATGCTGACAAAGTTCAGGACTTTACAAGACATGTGGAATATAATTGGAATAAAATTCAAATGGAAGCTACTTGTTTGTCAGATCAAACCTTTTCAAATGGATTTGGAGAGATTATTCATATCATCCACATGCGCTTGAGTTCCAATCACTGGAACTGCTTGAAACGAACGCTGAGTCTTACTCAGACATTTTGGCATAATTACGCTTGTTAGTTTACCAATTCTTTTTTTCCTATGTAAATCTTTGTATGATAAAAAGTTAAAGACGTTGCATTGCAGCAGAAGTTTAAGGAAAGAAAGAGAAGAAGGATGTCTAAAGAGGTCTTGATGTGTGGAATATAAATATTGGAGGGTGTCAATTTTAAGTGCCTTTGGATGTTACAAGAAGAATACTGTGAAAATTTGCCATGCAGGAACAAGAACCATTACAAAACGGCCACGTGCCGGGCAAAAGTGGGAAGAGGCGGAAGAAGAAACAGCGTCTACCAGAGGATGGAGAAGCTGAGGATATTGAGCAGCTACAGGAGCAGCAGCTCTCACCGATAGATGAAGCAACATATGAGGTCTGTACAGTAGGTTGTGATTCATTAATGTGATACATTATCTACGTCAACCAGTAAACATTGGTCATCAGTTTTTAACTTCACAATGATCTGTGACATGTTTGTGGTATGTTGAGACTTATGTGATCTGTAGATTGGATCAGTATATAGCCATAAGAGAAATACATTTTTTATAAAGATATAAAGTTGGCAATTTGTACACATCATTGGCTAAAAAGGGAATGTGCACATTTGCCAGCCTACTTCCATGTATATGCTACAAGTTGCCTGTGATCAGCATGTTGATGCATTGAGTGTTGATGAGATTTTCCGCCATTGAAACTTCCTTTATTTCACCGTACAGAGCCAGAGGCAGTTAAAAGGTTACAAGTACTCTTGCCTGGTTAATCGCAGTACATTCGTTGCGTTTAAGTAAATAGTTGAGTCATAAATAACATTAACTAGTGGTTTGGGATTTTCTCACCTTTCAATGAACAAGTTACAAGGAATACACTGTTGCCTGTCTACAACAGAATGTGCTGTATGATGAGAAAACAAAAAATGTAGCCTTCTTCATTTATCTTCCGTCTTTGTCTTCCAATTCACAGTGTGTACCCCCTGACCTCATATAGCCTGTGCATTGCCTTATTGACCGTAACCCTGCTGGCATTACAAAAGGACAGTGACCGGATACGGACACGCACAATTGCCAGCTGCTAAATTATGGTCAGTATGGTAATGCATTTACAGGTTGTATGAGGTTAATATGTCACTCGTTAAAATTTAATAATAATAACATAGCAACAAAATATGGCATACATGTACAATACATATGTAAGTCTGCACTGAAAACGTATTTTGCAGTGACTCTCATGTGCACGGTGCATAATACTAGTAAATTGTGGTACAGCAAGTGCGTGCATGCTACAAGCAATAAGCTAACAAGGGATTTTTCTCCCGTCAAGTCATTGGATCAACTGTTGGAATTTGCCTGCTGATTGGCTGATTGTTGATATAAGACATTTACATAGTTATTAAAATTACATCTGTAGAAGAACTTGGACATGTTTGATGTCTCACTTTGGGCCCATACAACAGCATCAGTAATGAAGGAACACCATTCATGATGACAGTTTAGGTCTAAGCCTACGTTATTTTACTTACTGTGTATGGACCCTTGGGCTTTGATTGTGGGAGTTTAACAATTGCAGTCCTAAGTCCTCTAAGCATTTGTTTTTGCATAAGAACTTGCTTGTGTACTTACCCCTTACAATTAACAAAGAAGTAATGCTACTATAGAGGTAAGGTTACTGTAGAAAGAACTACCATTATGACTGTGTTGTTACATATATCTATTTATGATTTGTATTTACAGGTACGTACATGTAGGCCATGTTCTTTTCAGTTGCCCTTAGGCTTTTCCCCAAAGGCCTAAGTCTGTGAACTTCAGATTCACTCTGCAGGCAAAACAGTGCACTGCAGTGCAGGCAAAACATTGTCAATCTACGGTTTTGTATTCATCCACTGGTGATTTCACTCTCATATTAACCATGCATCATCCACTGGATAATTAATGGTCAACTGACCAACATTGACCAATAACAGTTCAGGATTCTTACCGAGTATATATGAAAAGCCCATGTACGGTACTTGTGTATGTAGTCAGACGACACTAGTATTTAGTCCATGTGCTTTGGGGACAGTGGCTCAGTTGCTCATACCTATTAATCAATAGGCAAAAATGATAAATACTTCAAATCATCCTTTGTATTTAGTTGTCTTTCAGTCCTGCCAAAAAAAAAGGAACACTGAGAAACAACATCCTTTCCCCCCTCCCATTGAAAAAAATGGGATCAGATACCAACCTTTTTGATCTTGCAGCTTTTAGATGTACCCCTATCACATTTCCTTTTTCTTTACATTAAGATTTTACATTGATTTGTAATATGACTCAGCAGTCCATGCATGGATCAACCAATGTAATTCCCTCATTGTGTGCTGTAGTGTGTGATGATATATCCTGCATAATCATAACTTTCACATGTTCCAAGACTCAGGAAAAAAAAAAATTTCACAAGAGATCATTCATAAATACGTACCTTTGACATTTCAAGTAAGATATTGGTGCATATACTTAAAAGGCTCTTAAAGATCACTCCAGGGTCGTCACATCAACCTTATTTTGTTAACTGACATAGCAGCCTGAATTTGGCATGCACTGGGCCATGGAGGATCGGTACAATGTAGGTGATATGTATTGACATTTTGCCTGGGTTATGCCGCTACAAACATTTATTAGAACATGAAATAACACCATATCCAAGGAATCTAAATTGGAGGACAAACCGATCACGCTTCGTCCCGAAAAGAAAAAGTTACTCTAGCTTCGTGAAATTTTGAAGGATTGTGCAGCACTTAATATGTGTCTGAAGTTTACAATACTACAGGAACTTTTAATCCCTGATCTAAACTGTTTCCATTTTATCCATTTAAATTTGACATAAATGGAAAAATCACCTTTTTACAACTTTTAGTTCTTTATTATAGTGATGGCTTTTTGCTTTCCTCAAATTCATAACATTTTCTTTCTTTGTCTTTTGCTCTTTTGTTTATTTGTAATTGTTAGATTTTTGATTAGGTCATTCCGAAATATGAGATAGTGTTACAGGTTATAGATTAATGCCCAATTCATGGACAGCATCTGGTTTTGCTTCCATTCTTTTATTGACAGGAGAATTGAATTTGAATCAAGTACATGATCACATTGTTTTAATTTAAATAGCATGTGACATGCCACCTCATCGAAGGTAGAGTGGAGCAATAAACAGAAGGACACAGAGGCAAGGAGAGATTATAAAATGATCTGTTATCAGCAGAGAGAATAATGATAAATATATGAGGTCTATCATTCCATAAAGGGTAACTTTTTGCTTCATAGATAATTTTGCAAGGTTTATGGTGACAAGGTCTTTTCACAGAAGGATCCTTATCTGCCAATACAGTGGCAAAACAAGTTGTTCTCAAGTACGATGATGACTCGATGACAGTGCAAGATTCAAAATTCAGATCTAGGCAAGAAATCGACTGCACATTACTGCCATGTTATGTTATTCATCAATCAAAGATACCTCATATCTCATAGGTCTGCCAAATGCAACAAGAATGTATACATTCCTCTCTTAATACATGTCTCCTCACAGGGATTGTACTAATCTTCCAAATGCTAAGTTCTTTTATTATTTTAAACACAGTACACTAACCTTCCCAATTTATTACAATACTGCCATCTTCCTTCTTGCTTTCAAACCTGAGGGTTTTTCATGTGTCCCTGAAACCTTCCTTTTTGGAGGTTTTGGAATTTTTCAGATCGTCTTGGCAGATTGAAATTAGTGGTTCTTTGATTCCAATTAACTATTTNNAGTGTTATATGTAGCTTGATCCCCTCCCTATAGATTCTTTGCAATGACTTATTGGTTACCTGGTCTTGGTACTTCCATTTCCCTTGTTCCAGATGATCTGCTAATCTGCTTTTGTTTGCTTGTGTATTTGTTTGTGTGTTTCTAATTTGTGGTTAGAACTTGCACAGCGTGTGCATGATACCCAAATATGACTGCACATGCTAAATCTCATCATGATTAGCATCTTGCAATACTATTTATTGGCTACACTATGCATGGGTTAGCCCAGAGGGATTTCTCTTTTGGAATTTTTTTAGGCTGATTTTGTTTTCACCAGTGAGTGAAAGCCATACATACAGGGAAGGTATGAAAATGTTTTTCTCACAAGAGCAAGCAGCTATCAATAATCATACTGTAGAAATGACAAAACCAGAATTTTGGTTTCAAACAGCTGTAATTTAGTAAACATTACTCCCTCTAAAGAAACTGGACTTGATGAAACTGGTGATGATCAAAATGGTGATGATGATACTAGTGATGATGATACTAGTGATGATGATACTGGTAATGATCAAAATGGTGATTCTAGGAAATGTTGAGAAACAGACTTTTTGAATAAATATGATAGCAACCAAATTTCTCCATTTCAGGGAACACCCGATCCTGTTTTCAAGGCATATTGCATCTAGCAGTTGTTGGTGTTGGTGACCTGTTCCAAGCAACAGCATATTTGCCTGGTCAATATTAATTACACTCTACTGTATGCATAGTATCCAGATTTACAAACGTCCTGCCATTCGCATTCTCACAAACACCCTAATTACTCACACTCAACAAAACCAACACTTGTTTCTGAATAAATTACCTTTCATCCATCGGCCATGTAGAAGTTCATTAGCATTTCTCGTCACCGTGGAGCCATTTCTTGTGTAATTGAAAATTTCCCGCAGGCTTCAATAAACATTGACTTTAAAACGCATGCCAAGACGACAAGTTTAAAACAGATATATCTCCACCCATCCGACTGAATGGCAATTTCTATCTTTGCTATTCCTCCAGCAAGGTAACACTGAACGATGATCGTTATCACAATTTGCAGCGTTCATGGATGGCCCCCAGTCATGGCAAAATTTATTTGTAGCTGATCGATACCATGCCATGCTCAACTTGTCATCCGAAATGTTAAGCCAGTTTGCATATGCTGTATGTGTGCTGTTAAAGGCAGAGCACTAGTGTAGAATATCATACTGTACATCACTACAATATGGAAGGGTATC
>VJOZ01031291.1:0-11801 GCA_009801055.1 Stichopus horrens
TGCTCACTTAAAGAGTTTGAATTTTGTAGGGCCAACAAAAATGTTGAGACAATTTTCAAATTTTCATATACAAATATCTGGAAGATGAGTGCAAAGTTCTCTTTCAGATTTTGTGACAGGTAATTTTTTTTTTGTCTTCTACTTTGTCTTCCCTGAAACACTGACCAAGAACGAAGGAAAGATGACCCAGCGATTGCCAGCACAACTCACATTCCAGCTTTTATAGTTCCAGTCTTTGTACATTTGCACAAGTGATAGCATTGTAGGCGTATTGTGCATGAGGAGGGTCTACACTATACTTCTAAGAAATAAGCCGTGAGTGGGAGGATCTACGATGTTTACTTTCACAAAAGTCTTGGCTGGGGGTGTCTGCATCATACTTCCAAAAAACCTTGACTAGGGAGGGTCTTTGATATACTTTAAAGAGGAAAGCCCTGACTGACGGGGTCCTTATGCTTCCAAGAACTCCTGGCTAGGGGGTCTGCATTATGCTACCAAAAGGCCCCCCCTGATTACAACTAGGGAAGGTTTATGGTATACCTCAAGAAGTGAACTCTACCAATGGGGGTCTATGTTTAAACTTCAAAGAAATCCTGCCTGAGAGTGTCTGCATTATACTTCCATGAAGCCAAAATTATGTAAGACTACGGCAGGTCTACGGTATACCTTTAAGATGTGGCTTTTTTAGTCACATTTCCACAAAATTATCCCTGACTGGGGGACAACATTCTACTTCCATGAAGTAGTCCCTGATTGAGAGGGGAAAAAAGTAATTAACAGTAATTAGCTAATTAGCCAAAGTAATTAACCACATTTAGGCAAATGACAGGTCAATGTGGCTGCTTTACTTTCCAAGAACTGACTTATGAGTTGAGTATATACTTCTCTAAGATGCTGCAAACATGTGACTGAGGTACTAGATTGTAAGCGCAACTTGAACGATGGTGTAATCAACATCACGAGTGACCTAAATGGAGGTGTATGCAAACTAGTTACCATAGTAACTAAATGACAGAGTCTGAGAGAGTTTACAAGACAAAAATACCAAGGTTACCCTTGTGAGTCATCAACATCCTTGGCACAATGGAACAGATCTTTGTTAAACTAAAGTTATAACTTTTCTCTGCAGTGGCCACCTTTGACATCTTTGGAGTTTATTCAAAGTTTATTCATTACCACAATTGACAAAGACCACCTACACGACTGTTTCTATTTGCATATGAAGTGGTTCCATTGTGTGGCAAAATACAATACCAGACACACTATAACCTGGAGAAAACCCTAAGCAGCTTATGTTTGTACCAAAGGGCACATTTCTTTTTCTTTTTTTATTTTGAGCTTACATCTGGATTGTCGGTATGTCTTAGTAATCGGACTAATGTCGGGATGCCTTTAGCATTTTTGATGGCGACTTTGTTTTCTTCGTTCGCCTTGCCAAACGAGATATTTCTGAGGGCGCCGCAGGCTGAGCTGTGAATCTCGGGTGATGGGTTGTTCAACAAGTCCACCAAGACAGGAATACCATTCAGACCTCTGAAAAAAAAAATAAGAAAACGGTAGCAGAAATATAACACCCAATATACCGCAGAAAGAGACATGTACAAGCTTTGATTCACACAACATGTGTGACATGGTAAGCAATCCCAGAATACACAACAACTCTATAATTGCTACATCATCAAAGATTCACATTTGCTTTGATTCAGCTTTTCTTGCTCAGTCGTATCTTTCTCTGCACAAATATCAGGTTTCTGATGTGCTTTAAAGCTGATAATTGCATAACCAAAATCACATCTACTTTTGTTTCCAAGCTGTACAAGTACAGTACTACACATATATAAATACCTTTACCAATGTTGCATACAACATTCACTACCAAAGCATCACATATTTTTTAACATGTAATGGTTGCTTTAACAATCCTCTTTAATGTTGCATTTGTTTCACAAGGAAAAAATAATACACAGGACAAATCAGCTACCAATGAAATCAAACCACAGTGGGCTACCATCACAAAACTGACAAGGATATAAGTATATATTACTGAAGGTCTACACTTCATTAGAACAGTTGAGAGACTGGAGTTTGAGTCATTGCAGAGACCTCAAAGTTGAGACCTCACGATACACACAAGGTTTAACGAATACCCTAAACTACCGGGATTATTGACCCGTTACAAAGACATGAGGTTAAGGTATCAACTTCACATCATACTGTAAGCAGCACTGCCCACATCTTTAATGGTTACAGTTCAGTCGGTTGGCAATGCGACACAAGTAAAAACTAACCAAGCTAGAAGGAAGAAATCTTTTATGACACTGAGACCTTTCGAAGAATGATTCCTCCAAAACCACTGACCTGGTTTTATTTTTGATACCATCATCACCGTAAGTCAGATGTTGCAGATAAGCGGCTGCGTTGGCCACCGTACCTTCATTTCTGCTCGAGAGATACTCGATAACCTCCGCCAGGTCTGGGGCCCTAAACTTATCATCGCCTGTCAAAGGAAAGAAACCAAATGAAGATTCATCTGTAATATTTCAAGAATTCAAGCAAAAACAACAAATAAACATTTTATCTTCATGTTAGCTTGTTGGTTTGACTTCTTGGATTTTTTATTGCCTTCATGTATCGATCAGGAGATACTAAAAGTTACACCCAGTGTTAAACAAATGTTTCTCACTTGGTTATGTATGTCTTTCAGTTGCAAGAAATTTGACATTCAGTGCAGATATGAATTGTGAGAAAAAAAAAAGAATTCAAACAGGAACTACACTACACCACGTTTTGTAATCTCAGTAGCAAACTTGAATCAGGGCTAGGGAGTGAGGGATGCATCAAGGTTAGTATATGCAGACAATTCCAATGAAACACCAACTTTGTTTAACAATCAGTACACAGGTAATAAACCGTAAGTCATTCCTACGTCAACAGTGTTCGCAACACAAAGTCTGGTATCTGAAGGGAGGCTTGTCATTAACTGAATATTCTGCTTGATAAATTGTATGGTAACAAGATGAGAAGACCTTGTGTGGAATTCAAAATGAGCCGTACCAAAATGTATTAGATATTAGACAGTATCACATTATTATAGATCACATCAGGTATCTCATTATCTCTAAATCTGGCTACATTAAGCTGATCTATTCTGAATGTAGTCAGTGATTGTTTAATAAGTAGGATAATACAGCTCTCCAATCATCTTCTCACGATGCCAGTACTGGTGTCTAATAAAGCATAAAGCCTCACTCCTAAAGATTCAAACTCTCTGTATTTTGACCTTTTACAGAATTTCTTCCAAACATAACTGGTATATTACAACAGGGAGATCTCAGCAGATATGTGAGGGTGTGTAACTATTGTACAGCACAAGGAACCATAGCGACGTATCGTTTTGAGAAGCTGTGCTGTGTGTAAACACCAACACACAGGCATAAACTGGATTCATTAGATATATTGTACATGTACTGAACCAGCACAACCACAGATTTTCTGCTTCACAAATTTCAACATTATCATTTTCATGGTTTACAAATTGTCTTTCATGCATGGCAAAACTCTGAAGGTTTCAACTGTCGACTTAAAAGTAATATTTTGTTAAAAATTAGCATCGCAGAGAGCTCCAGACTCTTGTATAGCTAAACTACGATTGTTGGATACCTCACAGTCTGTACTAGCTATGAGATATGACTCCCTTCATGGATGTTCTAAGAATGTAGTTACGTCTATGTTATTTATGTTTATGTCATTTCACTCACAGAGGTGATGTAAATTTGGCAAACAGGAATTTCAGGAAACGGTGGTTAAATGATAACAATTTGTTGGTAGAAAAAGGGCAAGGGTATTCATTGAATTACAAAGTTTAAAGGATTCAGCATTTTCCAGAATAACAGAGATTAAATAGAGAGGTAAGATGCATTTGACCATAAAATACTACAATCTATGGACAAGAAAATCTATGTAAGACTATAGGATCTATCTATCGAGTGGACCATCAAGGACAACCTGGCCATATCATCCTTTCCAGGGATAACATGAACGCCAGAAATAATTTTGCATGCAATCACCACCACGGATAACCGAATGAGTTGACTTTCCACCAGGGATACCCTAATCATGGGACCTCACACTCAGGGATAACCTCATCACTGATCTTCCACCAGGGATAACCTCGCCATGGGATACCCACCTGCAATACCAGGGAACTCATAGTGTGAATTCTCACCAGGGATAACCTCACCATGGGATCCCACCTGCAATACCATGGAACTCATAGGGTGATCTCTCACCAGGGAACCTCATCATTGATCTTCCACCAGGGATAACCTCGCCATGGGATCCCACCTGCAATACCAGGGAACTCATAGGGTGATCCCTCATCAGGGATAACCGAATCATGTCATCCCATGTACTACGAATTACCTCATGTAATCCCCAAAAGGGACAACCTGATTACAATCTTCTACCAAGGACTACCTCATCAAGTGATCCCGACCAGGATTAAGTTTTCCGTGTGATTACCATCATGGATCATGTGATCCTGAATAACCTGACTATGTGATCAAATACCAACAAAGATACGATGCCATCACGACTAGGCCATCACATGTGATCTACCCTCAACGGTAACCTCCTGATGTACCATCCCCATCACAGGTAACTACCCATAGATAGACAGAACCACAGCACCATCCCTACCCTGAGAGTAATGTCTGCATGTGTGATAATTAACAAGGGTAACATACCCATCTGATCCCCTCCAAAGGCAGCTTCCTGCATCGGTGCACCCTCTGGGACAATGGCCCCATCGTATCCAGGTGGGTCCCGTCGCAGATCGCCGTCTGAAAATCAGGACAAGAGTAGCAAAAAAAAACATTAAAATATTCATGAGAGACATTTAACAGAATAGAAAGTTGAATAGATACCGTCTGCCAAATACACAGCAAGGAAGAATGTTGGCCACACAGTATGTAAAGCACAGATAAATGGCCATATGTGGAGAATGGGAAAAAATGCTGGCTATATGTTTCAGCAAGTGTACACACTACTGGCCACATTCATGTATTAAGGTATTACACACTACAGGTATGTCAACTGGTCATGTAGATAGCAAGGTAAGGTCTACTGGTCATTTGTACAGCATCATCAATAGATTTGACTATTTGTGCAGTATGAGAACAGAACACCCCAGTGACAAGGTTAAGTAACATATAAGGGAGTTCATACAAGCCATATACTTCAAATTATAAACCCTGTCCATGATTCGAGGAAAAATTGCTTCAATCAAGGAAGGTCATTCCAATTGGACCTATGTTACAAAATGTTACACTAACATGTTACAGTCTGTCATTCTTTGAAAAAAAATGTTATGTAACACATTAAATTATGGTCGTTATCATGCTCTGAATAACGTTTCGTGACACATTCAAACTACGACCTTTGTCGTTTTTTCTTTTCACTGACAAATTACTGTCTTTGTTGTTCTTTGAATATCAAGTGACTACCCTAGACCTTCAAATTTGACACCAGTGAAATGTCAGATTTGGTTTATTTTAGAATGCACTTCTAACGTTGTTAAGATCAGATTCTCATCTGATAATGTATCACAATGTTTCGTCGTATCGCCTGAGACTATTAATAGAAAGATAAACAAAATGGCTTCCACAATGCTACTGAAACTTTGCCCTTAAAAAATAAGAGATTTGTTCAAAAGTCCACAACTTCCCACACACAGCATGCATGCTATTGATATGTGATTTTCACCAATGAAGAGGAACAATTTCCAGTATCTCACTGATAAATCCCTTCAATATTGTTTGCCACGATGTGTAGTAGTAGGGCAACTTTACCTCAAAGGCAACCTGCACTTTCAGAGCTAACAGAGAAGTGATCTAATTTTATAGCAGAATCATGAACATGTATGCATATACTTGCTACGCTTTGTTTGATATTTAAATTGTTGCTGTTGTTAAGAAATCTCCTTACCAAAAGACACAAAAGACTAAAAAATACAGACAAAAAAATAGATGGATAGACAGACAGACAAGCAGAATTCAGAGTGGTACAGAGCTATTTATAGATGTCCTTCATATATATGACCAAGTTCTTGACGTCATAAATTTCCATGCAAGTTCGGTTTTGAATAACAGACATTATGAAATCCACCAAAGAATATTGTGGCATAGAACTATGATAACTACCACGGTGCTGTAGAAGAACATGCTTGAAACTGGTGTTCTACATCCACCACGAGTTCAGATAGGAACAGTTATAGCAGCGAAATACATAAATCATATCTGCAGACGTTTTAAGCTCATCTAGCCAATTTCTGTTTAAAATAGTGAGACAAAAGATGATGGAGTGCCAAAAAACTTTTTGCTTTGTTCTTTTGGAAGTGACTTTCCATTTCAATTTCAGATAAACTCCATCCATACTATGGACATCTCAGAGAATAGCTTGTAACCTAACACTAGTCATTCACCTCAGTTTCAATTGTTTATACTTTAGTGTTCTGTGTACAGGTACAGTAGATAATATCAACGAGACGCTCTGGAAGAAAAGCGGTGATTGTGAACGAACGTCCTGTCCATGTTGCCACAAGATTCACGTCAGTGTTTGGTTGCATATAGATTCCCCAGAACTCACTGGTGTTGTATTCACGAGTGACTACACTCACACATTGCTTGCAAATGCATTAAGTTCGACCTAGCTGAAAGTGCTATCCAGCAGAGATTTGTCTAGCATTAAGTTTATACCGTACTTTAGTCTCTGTAGTTTGTAGATGGGAATAAAGTAAAGTGAACAGCTTAGTTTGACCGTTCATCTACAGGTATACACACATAGAGATAACATACTATATGGCCTTATATGAAACACATCTCATCAGAAACAAATCAAAGTGAATAGAAAAGGCACCATAGACCTACACATTACAATGTTAATGAAGACGTTCAGTATACAACTCAACATGAGCACAATTTGTGGATTTCTCACATTGAAACTCTTATTATATTGTTATGACTATTATTCTTATCTACAGTACAGTAACTGTAGATGTTTATTGACACAGTAAGCAACCTGTGACACAAATCACTACACGTGTAGCTTACATATATTACTTGTTAGATAGATCTATCTTCACTAGAACCGTAAAAGTTGTACTTTTATCTTTGGTGACATCAAAATGCGAGATTTGCACTGATCTGGGAAAAACAATTTTTTTCAAATATTTGTTGCTGGTTTACGTGCACAGCACAAACCGGTGAATATGATCAGAAACCAAATTAAATAGTCTTGTCGCTCGGCTTTCTGAGCGCAACCGCCACATGTAAAGAGCGATGGCGTGACTATACAGAGATCTGCTAAAACAGGGACAGCACGTAGACAACAAACCAAGGACTAAGATGAACATGATTTGGACATTAGAACCAAACTTGTTTATACAAGTTTGAGATTAAAGTACTATGATATGTTCCATCAAATATTATATTTACTGGATGTAATCAACATGGACCAACAAACATCAAAAACAAAATAACAATCATCAAAAGGTCTGGCCAAGCTTGCATTTCTCAGATTTGAACCCAAATAGCAAAATTAGGTTTTACAATTCACATACCTGCAGCTCAAATATAATAACTTCACTTACACTACACAGCACTTGGTAAGAACTGCAATATTTACAAAGGCCATTGAAACAATTTCTATCTTAACTTTGCAAGAATAATAATAATCTGACTAAACATGAAATACTTTTCACAACCAAATGTACTGTCCTTCATCTCCAGTAGTAATCTACCCTTCCTCTCTCTCTGTTAATGTCTTGCTAATTAACATCCTCCTACAATCTTCTCCATTCTGCCTCTTCTCCATCACACCACACCACTAGGATTAACAACACATCTTTCAGATGGTTACTGCACATGTTGCTACACCAGCTGCTGAAATATGACTTTCCATATCTGGTATATTATGATGGACTGTCTATTACACCTGTAACACCAACACTAATAAAAACAAATAAACAAACGCTTGCTTCCTCAAAGAGCTTTGACAAACTGTATTTACAGGCCTTGATCCAGAGGCTCTTCTTTTTCCTCACTAGAAGCAACCTGCGATAAAGTTCCTCGGTGGATGACGAGTTCGACATCATTCCATGAGAAATCGGTCAGAAAGGGAAAATCCACTGGGCGCATACATGCAACAGAGGAAAGTCCACCCTTATTCCAACAGCAACCATAGAATTGTGTTTTTATTCCTCTGTGGCCAAAACACGGTTAACTCCATCGACGTGACACAGAGGCTACCAGCAGATTTACTTCATCGCTGCACACTTGCGTGAAATACTGCAATGTCAGAGTGACGTTTGTCAGAGTTACAGTACTAGACTATCCCTGTCACACCGTTAAGTAGAAGGGAGCTCACAATTACATCAAAACTCAAACTGCCGCATTTAAGCGTGAGTGTGGGTCACGTTCAGAAACAAAACAAAACAAAAAATGACAGAATCGAGAAGACAAGGTTAGGGGTACCAAAGATGGTCTGGCCGTACACTTGAAATAGCAAAAAAAAAAAAAAAAACTCTAGGAAAGGTCAGATTATCTGTTTGATCAGCAAATTAGAAAGATAAAGCTGAAAGCCATAGAATAAAAGATGGCAACAGAAATTTTGCATTAACACTGATAGCAAATAAATGACCAACGTAACTAATTATGAATTTAGTTGGACAGCCGTGATCAGACTGTCCATCTTTGGTGGATTTTAGTAGAATCTGTGGCTAATTTGAACATTTTAAATGATGCACCCAATACTCGAAAATGTAAGTATCACATCACACGATCTTCATGGTGGTGCTTCTATTCATATCAGGAAAATGAACGGGTAGTAAATTTGGTAGAAATATGAAATCAGTGGCAGACTTAGAAAGAGGACACAACAGGCATGTGTTACTACATTCCCCCCACCAAAAAAGCCCAAAACAAAAAGCGACAGAATAGACATATTATATTTCTGGGATTTACATTAGGCCTTTGGAGTCTCAAATTCCTCCAAAGTCCAAAAGGGAGGAATTTCCCATGGTCACCCAAAATCGGTGCAAATATGACCACCGAAATATTTCAAGCCAAAGAACTGTAGACTCGTTACTTTGGTGTTCTGGTCGATGGATTCATCCAAAAGCTTGAAAGGGTACATGTATACAATATATACCACCAGTTGGTATAAATAAGAGTGCTATATATGTCATTCAGTACATATACACACAGCATTGACCAGTGCTTTGGTGCAGTTGTCACATGAATGAGTGCAGGTGAGTGTGCCAAGCTGACCCTTGGACCAGGCCTCCATGAGTAGTGACATTCTTGGAGGGAGGAGAAGACCAAAAAAAAAACAAAGTGCAAGAAACACATCAAGCAACGTGCACTTTGGTCCTTACTGGAATCGTCGGTCTGAGGGGGCATCTCAGATTCTTCGAGGGGGGCGGGGTCTGGTCCATCGACCCTTTCCTCTTGCTTCTGTTGATCGATTCCTTTGTCGATGGGGGAATGTTGAACCGCTTCCTCTACCTTTTCCAAAGTTATCTTTGGAGGTTTAGGGGGAATTTCAAATTCTAGATTCAGTACGACTGGGGAGGCGTAGAAACGGGGATCGACAAACTCAAAGGATTTGTATTTTGGGGGGATGAGGGGTACGTTGTCGGCGGGGGTGGACTCCTCCCAGGGAAGTCCGTAATCATCCACATCTTCACAGAGGCATGCAAACAAAGGCAGCAATAACTTCAATAACAACATTGTGACTGCACAGTATGAAGAACATGACGGTATTAGTCGTGACGTTACAACACATTAGAGGTTGACTGAGTCACAGACAACATAAGATGTCACAACATAACATTTAAGTTAAAGGACATACAGGGACCTCATAAATACACAGAAAATAAGAGAAAAAGAATAGCCATTCACAATATACTGCATTAATATAAAGACTTAGGTTCACTTGTGGCAGTTTTTTAATTCACATAAAGCTGGTGAAGTTTGCATGAACACCAGCTATCAAACTCCTCCAGCGAAGATTTATATTAGTCTCGACATATCCCCCAAATTTTGCGCTTTATGACCTGAGGGCAACATTTACATATTCTGCCCATACCTATTGTTGCAGAATTGTCAGATCGCCATGCCTACCTTGACTTACTCTAGGTGAAAACTTTTTAGCTTTTGCTTGCAAACTTTAAGATGCAGAATGCTGTTTTGTGTACAGACTGCGATCAATTCATACACTGCACAGTGCTCTAGTTGTATGTTGGTGGCATCAACACAACATTATGGTATTCCTTCATACTACGACACTTTTAACAATCTGGGCAATGAGTAAACTAGGGCTAACCAACCGAAGCTATGTGAAACAGTCCAGCGTGCTCTACACTGAAGCAGGGATGTAAGTGCAGGGTAAAAGAAATACTGAAAATAGGTTGTACAGGTGAATGCCATCCTGGAGGTGGGGTATAAGGGGAGGGGGTGTCACCTCCCCTTTTGAAACTTTTTGCTGTCAGGAGAGAACTGAGGTGCAAAACACACAATTTACATGACGCAATAAGATTGTAAACTACAAACTTTTTCAACGTGTTATTTTTATGTGTTTTCCATTTGAACTTCAACAAAACTTCCTTCAATGTTTCCTACTTCCAGTTGGCAAAAAACAGTTGGAATACAGGGGAAGTAAGGAGGTATCAGCCAATTTTTAAAAAATACGGAATTTCGTATTAATACGGAAAACTTACATCCCTGACTGAAAATAGGGGATGGTCAACAGCTATGACAAGGAACTTAAACTGTACTAACCATTCATATCGGGGTAAACTGGCTCATTGAATCGATCCACTGGTGGATTCAAATTTTCATCGCCAGAGCGACCATCTCTTTGTTGATAACCTTCATGTTGCACAGAGCCATCGTCTTGTCCATAGTTATCAGGATAGCCTCGATCATCGTCGTGGTAACCTCTATCATCGCCGTGGTACCCGGGATCATCGCCTTGGTAGCCACCATCGTTACCATGGTGACCAAAGTCTTCAGGGTACTGTTCATCTCTGTAACCATCTCCCCCTCTCATGTAAGGCTCCTCCGGGGCTGGAATCTGGTGCCCGTTCTCTCCAGACATGGGATCATAGCCCCCGTATCCCCCCGAATCCCTGGGTAAGGTGTCAGAGTCATACCCACTGGTTACTCCACTGGGGTCCCTCTGGTTATAATCATCCTCGTAGCCAAAGCCCTCGCGCTGTTGGGGGATGTAGCTGTCCTCTGGAGGGGCAAAGTCCTCCAAGCCACCAAAGGGAGGAGGGTTCCGGTGCTCTGGGTAGGCATCCACCTGATGGGATGGTTGGCGCTCTTCAAAATATGAGCCATGTGGTGACCCCAAGGAGTCCTGTCTATCAGTGAAATGACTCCTAGTGGGTGAGTCCTAAACCAGATCGGAGGAAGAAAAAAGTTACATGACGGTGAATTTCAAGAAGTTGGAGTCTAGTGTACCATCATTTCACAGACACATCGATGTTATCTGTCTCACAATTTAAAAGGCGCTCATTGAGTTGATATTGATAAGTTTGTGAGGACTTTTAAGGGTGTGACCACAATGCTTAAAATTAGCAAAATAAGTCAAGTCCAATAATTAGGACATCTGTCAAAGTTTTAAATTATTTTTTTCTGGCTGTGTGGATACGAATAAGTAATAATGCAGAAACCATCTAGTCACAAGTTTTCAAAAACCAACCCGAATCACTCACTACTCACTCATTAACATTCTTA
>VJOZ01031318.1:0-17587 GCA_009801055.1 Stichopus horrens
ACTCGATGAGCCTCTTTAATCTATTTGCCCTTTTCTTGTCAACAAACATGTAACACTGTAAAACATTTTCAAAACATAAGTATAAATCTATTACCACAGCAGCTGAAGGAGATGGCGAATTGTGGAGCAGATAGCGGAATATTTCTCCAGCTGTGCTGATTTCCTCTCACTGAGAGAAACATCCACAAACATCCCCTCCCCCCTCCCCCCCTACTGCACTGCACGGCCGCGCACATTCCTTCAGCTTTGCTAGGCCCGTGAGCGCACAAAGAATAAGTACAATCCAGAGATATCTGATGGTTTTGGCACAGCTAGGTAGCAGCCAGTTCATCCTTCTCCTGACGGTCAGGGAATTTCTTTGAGTGAGCAGCTAAACACTCTCTTGAGAAAAGAAGCTCTCCCCTGAGAGAGTACATTGACTGCAAGTCGCTCTAGCTTTTCACATGTAGGGCAATGAACATGGCCTCCTAGAAAGAGGTTACAGACAGAAATAAAAACTTGAAATTCCCTCAAACGTCCTGAGGATAATCTCCAGCTGCTCCAGCTTGCTTGGGGTTCATTAAGGAGAAAACTTGTTGTCTCCAGTCCATTGGAAATTCTCTTCAAAAAAAAAAAATCCTCATCTTAATACCTCAAACACTTTGGAGCTGTTTTGAGTTTTTATAGTAGACATTTTTATTTGCATTTCTGCTGCTTTTCAACATGATATAAAAACAGCTGAACTGAACATTGACCTTGTATCTATTTTACGCACAGTTGTCATGTTTTCGGAGGCATATGAGCTTGCAAGGCTTGCGAGAGTGGATCAACATATGTAGGTAAAGGTCTTGATGAAACCAAATGATGCAAAAGTAATCCATAAATTATGAAAACATTTGTAAATTTAACTGAGATATAAATATTTGAATCCATGAACTCACACAGGACGACATCCTTCCTGAAATGAGGCGCCATATTCTGATTGTTCGAAAAAATTGAAGAAAAGCCACCGGTCGGTTTGAATGATTAAGTACGCAAAGTGGATCACATCCATTCCCACATGTACATGCTTGTGCAATGATGATCACAGAAAGGAAATCATAGGTGGATCAGCCTTGCACATGAAAGACATTGGCAATCAAGTCTTCATCCCATTAGCATTTTCCTTGCCCCATTTGTTTGTTTTTAACCTTTAAAAAAAAAAACTGGCGATTAAGACTCGTCGTGCAAGCATTACCAATCACCTAAAAGAATCCTTGAATGTGTACTCGATCTCTGCACTGAAATTCTGTCCATAATTCCAAACACAAGAGG
Source organism: Stichopus horrens (assembly GCA_009801055.1). Taxonomy (NCBI): domain Eukaryota; kingdom Metazoa; phylum Echinodermata; class Holothuroidea; order Aspidochirotida; family Stichopodidae; genus Stichopus; species Stichopus horrens. The sequence continues at coordinate 1,294 of VJOZ01031318.1, forward strand.
TCTATAGTTATCAGTAAAATTGCTTTGAAATCTGCACTGCAGAGAGCAAAGTTTCAAATGTGATGTCAAGGGTGCTAATCATCATAATGTTTAAGTTACGGTACTGACTGGCCAGTCAAGTCACTTATGCTGTTCTCCAAGGCTTTTTCCTAGTCATGTGTAAAGAATTATGCTACAGTTTGAAAAAGACATGTGGAACAGTACACTATGGGGACACCCTTCACTTGCCCACGAAGAAAAAATCAAAATCCCTTAGAGCTACTTGTCCCCAAACCATCACCAATCAATGACAATGTCTCAAGTGGTGCTCTAGCCCAATGATAATTTTGACCAAAAAGTTGCTAGAGTCTTCCTGCTCTGACCAGCTTCTTCCACCTTTATAGAAGCTACCAAATGTACCTTTTTGCATGTTTATAAAAACTGGCCAACAGTGTCCCTGAGATAACCTTTGACTTAGAATTTCTTCTATAGTATTTCTTCCCATTTAACAGGTGATTATTATGACCAAGCTCTGACAAAAGATGCAGGAACAGTAACAGTATCCAACTGTTGACAGACAGACAGACAGACNNGATGAACTTTTAATATGGCACTGAATCTGGAAGAGACAAAATCAAAGCAAATACCAAGATACTTTGAAAGGTCATAGGACATCGATCCAGAAAAGAGCTGGTTTTATTTAGAGGTTGAAGTTCAAGGAAACCTGGAACGATAATACACTGAAATTGTGCTTATATCTATAACCATGTTTGACACAGCTTTCCAAGTCTGACAAAAGGGATAACGTGGAGTGTTGCGCAGTGTTTCTAGTATTGTTAGGCCTATATATATACTATTTCTTAATTGGGTTATCACAATGGTAAGTGATGTCAATATTTGTAAAGAAGGAAAAGACATGCTTCCAAAACTAAACAATCTTGGCATATACCATTCTCAGTTGTCCTTGAAATGGAGTTTAAGCAAAGGATAATGTAAGTTACGTCCTGCGAGACCCTCTCTGGCCTTCATAAATTTGCATACTAAGCCAATGTTAATTCACCGTGCAGGTATAAGACAGGAATTTGCCTGTAAAAATTATCTATATTCCAGCAATTTGTGGCCACTTTCTCGACATTTTTAACGGTTAACATAGCCAACGTCATTGAACGACCTTTTCATGTCACACAACCTCTAAGGTCGACGGCCACTCGTAATTAGTGTAACCATGTCAATCCATAGGATAGCATACTTATGTATTACACAGCTGGCTAGAAAATACAGTTTGAACAGAACATGAGAGATGATACCACTAGGCTTATGATATAGCTTTAAGTGTTCTTTAGATCAGGCAGGTGGTAAATTGACAGTAGGATACTCTTCAAAAGAGGGAAAAAAATCCCTAAAAAGATGTCAGAGCTTTGATCTCCTTGAGGCGGTTAACATAAACTCTCTAGGGAGGGATAGATACATCTAAACTGAGACTCCCAAGAATTAAGAATAAATTGAAAAATCAACATTAATTTACAATTAAAGGTTCAGGGCCAGGTCTTGATGTTCTTGGGGGAGTTGGAAGGGAGGGAAATTAGAGGGGGGCAGGGTTTGGAAAGAGAAGCTGAGGGTAGATAACAAAGAATATGAAACAAAATCAAGTCATGCCTGTTCTTTTTTTATTATTACGTACGGTCAAATGCCATAACTGAACTTCTGCCCAACTGAGAATGTGAGGGCAAAATGTAAGTCAAAAGGAAGGAAAAGAAACAATTGTTCTTGAAGAGATCTCAGTTTGTCAATTACAATTTCTATCATTCACAGAACATGCAGTTTGCGATGATATCGATTTTACTACTTTGCAAGTTTCCAGTCACTGGATTTACTTAAAAATCTGTAACCAACAGGTTTCCTACCTGACTGGCAGTAGTTTCTGGACATTTTGCGAGAATTCTACGTATCAGACAAAGTATCCTATAAAATCTCTCAGGGTCATTTAACACAGAAACAGAATGGAAAGTTGCAGATAACTTAAATACATCAGCAACATGAATCAGCGAGAACAACATGCAAAGACTCGTTCACTGATTACAGAAGGTGGGGAGAAGGAATGGTGGGCTCAATGTGTTGGGAGAGATCATAGGGCTACAAAATAAATCTTACATTAACCTATGTGACATTAATTGTTGGACTAGAATTGACGGTTTGCACGCATTTATTATTCTGGAAATACAGCCTGCAGATGCACTGCGAATTTGATCGAGCACAAGACGTCATCCTCGAACCATTCAGTTCCTCAATCTGCAGGGACTTAAAGATTGGGTACAGTTATGTACCAGCAAGAATGTTCACAATTCGAGTGACAGACTAAATGTGAGGGAGATTATGGATCTCAACTATTATTAATTATTAAAGTTAAAGAGGCTCATTGAGTTGTAAAGTGAAATCCTCTAAATTGTCCTAACCCTGGCAAGTTTTCTTCACATACTAATGACAAATTTTCAAACTAGGGGTATCCCAACGTGTTAAATACAAAGGAACATTAATGAGTGAGTGTTTCATGATTCGATTTTGTTTCTGAAAATTTGTGACCAGACACTTTTCACATCAGTACTAATTCATATGAACTCAACCAGTACAAGTCAGGATCAAAAATTCAAAACATTTGACAGTTTTCATAACTATTTGAGTTATTGAAACTATTGAAACTTGATAAGTATGCTAATTATAAGTATCATGTCATGTGTTTGTCCCCTTTAAAATCCTCACAAACTTACTGATACTCAACTAAATGAGCCCCTACTATGATAAAGATCTTCATGCACTTAATTGTTACAGGCATTTACTACATATTTTATGCATGGATAGGAGCAATATTTGAGGAACCACATTATAGGACAAGATCATAACTGAAATTGTGCACTTTAAAGTCTGTGTGACCTACTTTTAGAAAGGAGCAACCAAAGTAAACCCCTGAGTAAATATCTGTTGGAATTTTGTTTACATCTTTTACCGTTTTTGAGATATATGCTGAATGCACCCAATACTCAAAAATGTTTCATGTCACATGACCTTCAAATTCATTAATCTTCTTGTGAGGTCAGGGATGATCAGATAACAGTACATCAAACATGAATGTGGCCAACGATCAGGGGCCTGGTGGGCAAATTTTAATGGTAATACTGTCAGAGGACACATGAACTTTATTAGACATTCCCTTATTGGGAAAGATGATGACAGCATTTGCACGAACACAAGATGCAATGAACTATACAATTTAACATAGTCTGTAAAGTTGTACCTGGAAATGAATTAAGTAGGAACTGATGATCAACTGGCCTGCAATTCTTTGGACTCCATTATATCCTGGTCGTGGCCTGGCTGTGATGCGATATTACAAAATCATCTGTATCAAAGGCATCAAGGTGTCCTGACCGAGGTACGGTCCTAGGGACATTACAAGCTTGCCATTGGCTCCTACATTCTCAGACAGTGTTGTAGGAGTGAAGTGGGGGAGCAAGCCTCCATGTCATCTATATAAATCTCACTATCCTTTCCAATGGCATTGCAGGCCCTATATATAATGGTATGCAATACCCAGGGCTACATACAATGACACACATAGCACACACATACACAGTGGAGGCATCAGGGCCAAATGGTGGGCAAAAGAAACTTGGGGGCAAAACTACCGCACTGTGGAAATACCAATGCTTGCAATAAAGCCGCCATTTCGGTCAGCTACCCGGGTACCCAACGGGTACGAGAAAAAACTACCCTTTTCTGAGTTTTAGGAATCGATAAAAACACCTACTTACACACAAAAATTTCAACTATGGTAGCAGGAGCCAAAACAATATGAAGTTAACAGAATCATAAATTTTTGATGTAACAAGTAAGAACACCATTTGATGTAACCAGTGAGAAAGTAACAGTGTCACTTTGTGACCATTTCTTGGACTTCAGAAAAATTTTGAAATTTTTCCAGGTAGTTTTCTAATTTTTCATGACTTTTCCATGACTGCAGGAACCATACCATAGATGCTGTTGCATTTTAACAAGGCATCTAAAATATAACACAAAATGAAATTCAAGCATCCTGTATTTTACATTTTCAAGATGCTGGGCTTTTCTATCACAAGGTTCCTACCCACCACCCAACGTATAATGGCTGCATGAACGAGTACAAATGGTACTTTTTTACGAAGTAAATGTTTACGTCAGAACTTTGCAAAAGTGAAAAATACAGGTACAAATTCCCAAGGATGTAGGTCGCACAATAAAAACAAGGTACAATGGCCACCAACACAACAAACCTATGTCTCCTTAACATATACCCCTTCCCTTCACAACAGCAAAATAGGCTTTGTCATACATCTGTACATGTATATTCACAGTACTCTAATGTGAACTGTACATCTGTGCTGAGCCCTGATATTTGCTTTAAGCCCATTGAATAATAGGACTTTCCAGGTAGGGATAACATATGTTGCAACAATGTCAGCAGAGTATATCGAACACATTTTCCGAGCTCCCAGTAACATGGTCCGATTATTTTTCAACACCCCTAGTTATTTAACTTATCAACAAACAAGCAGTCTGTAATTTACAACGTGATGCTAAACTAAATTCTACATCCTTGTGTAAACATTGATATACATATGACAAAGAGGAAGGCACAAAAAATGCCTGTAAGAAAAGGAAGTCCCATAAAAACAATGAATTACAGTAGTATTACTTGGAAAATTATGTCGATTTAAAGGACTTCTGCTCCACAGCACTGGCTGCTTCGTTTCCGGTAAATCCATTGTTTTTGTGGCGGTTATTTTCCTTCACAAATTAAAGTTAATCAAGTTTAACCGAAGGAAGACAGAAACCGAGGTGTAAGCCGCTGGAATTAAAATGTTTTTGATTAATATGATTTTTAAATGAAAAAGATCTAGTGAGAAGGGAATGGTGAGGGGGAGGAGATGAAGCAGTATTAAATGTTTAGGGCGAAGACATTGACAAACAACACCGAGTAAAAAATCATCCGACCATGGCCAGATGAAAAGTACTCTTGCCTCTGCGGAAGGGCCACGAACCTTATGTTATTGTCTGACCTTGCACCTGCCCTTACTGCTGTGAATAATATTACTTGCAAAACCATAAAAATATGAATTCGAAATTTCAGTGAATGCACGACTTGAATAACAACCTGCCAAACAAGCTTGTGAACTGTGAAGCAACCTCTCTGATTTCTACAATAGCTAGCGAGCCACCTCGAGGAACGTCATACAGCCATCTGGTGCCCAGGTGTCTCACAGTTTCCAGTACCAGTAACGATGACAATAATGGAAAAACCACACAGGTTTTGAGTCGGAAAAAGTTAGAAATAGTGCAGGCAGGAATTTTGACTTGAAATTATACCTTCATTTTGATTAGGTGATAACATACTGAAGGAATGAATCCGTGGGTATGTTCTCCTTTGAATTCTTACCGTCGATGAAGCCCGCCGGCTCCCTGGATGGCTTGGATATAAAAATCAAGTTCATTAATTCTGATTTGAAGGTCTTACATATTTACTACTGTACTGTAAATGGATAAATAAAAAATGAGGTCAAAGTGTCATTGACTGTTATGAAAAGTGGTGAGGATTTTCTTGGCTGAAGCACAGCAGTGTAACAGCTTGTTTGATGCAGTTCCACAAACTAATGTATGATCACAAAAGAATGAGAACAAAAGTCTGGACAAAAATTTAAATAAAGACATGAACAAGAATCTGGGACTCACAACATCTGGAAACAATAGCTTTGATCTAGCTAATCAGTTTACCCTGCAACACTTGGTTGACTATACTGATGAGCTGCACAGATACGTAGGCTTTTCAACTTTTACGTTAAATAGGGTAGATACTTCAAACATACATTTAAACATAAATCTTTGCACTTTTCTCTTCCAAATCCAGTTCTAAGGAATCTCCTGAAACAGCCTTTGGGGCAAATACATAATGCACCCAATTACAAACTCTATCTGCCAAGAAAGTGTCCAGCACAGAGAAGAACTGTTGAATTTTCTTTTAATTTTGCTATGTTGATATAGCAAAGATAATATTCATGAGAAGGCTTTTCTCCTAATTTGAATAAAGATTATTTTGGTCAAAGGTCATGAATGTTTGCCTGAACTCTGTCTGCAGGCAATCATTGATAACTGTTTACAAAACAACTTTCCTTGTTCAAGGCTAAGGAGCGGCAAAACCACAACACATGAAATAGTATCTACGGGACATCAGCATCAGCAATATTTGAAAATCAACTGATATATGACGTCTCTTGAGTGCTTTTATCAAAATTCCAAAATTAAGGCAAATTTTACAGGTACTTACATACATCATTACCATACAATGAAAGTTTTTTTCAGGAAAGAACACTCTTTCAAATATCTGCTGATGTTGTGAAAAAACATCAGCCATCGATTGGTAGAGAAAAACCACATCTGATAACCCCCTAATTTCTACGTACTGAATATTCATTACTAGCATACTTCCCACTGGCATTTTTACATTTTTGTCATTTTGTTATAATTTGAAATCATATGGCAGAATTATTGACCTGAAACCTATTTATTTTCTCAAAATGTTTGAATGCTGCAGGTAAGAAGACATGCTTACTAAACTTTTGGACATGCAACTTTCATGTTTTCACTTTCTGCTAATCCATTTTATTACTTTAATGAAATTACTAAAAGAAACTTTCTACTGATGTGTCCCATGAGAGTGAAATCAGAGGAGACAGTTTGACGGGAACTTCGAAATCAGAAGTAAAGATTACAAGCAGAAAGTGAATGAAGCAGGTCAAATTAGAGCTGATACGTTTCATCTAAAAGCTGCAAATAGCTCTGTTTTATAACCAACTTGTGGATAATCACACCCAACCTATTGGTTTAAAACAAAACTCTCATCAAACTGTTACTTCACATCACTTTTCTGAGATTGTTTAGAGAGTAGGTAACAAACAACTAGCATTATCTGAGGTTTCTGTTGCCTTTTGGTCACATCCTCATAGCCCCTCCCACATAAATTCTGGTTTTCATTTTTTATGTCGTCGTCTTTTTTCATGCATAACTTGGGCTGAAAACATAGTCAATTTAGTTAACATCACCGTACTCCCAAGTGCAGAGACACAAGATGCTGGTCCACCTATAAAACTGTCTGTCGGTGGACCTTCAGCGTATAATGGGAAGGAGAGCCTGCCTTGCAAATTGGAACCTTTTTTAGATACACAAAGTGACAATACAAAATGGTTGCTCTCTTCTAAGTAAATCAGTCAACAAAACTGGCCAGAATTTTTTCTTATATTTCTAGAAGTAATTTTCGGTATTTCTAGGGTCATTATAACGGCCCTAAACTTTTTCAAATGAAGACAAAACGTTAATGAATGTCATAAAAAACACTTTACTCTGGTAAATGACATGGGGACAAAGGAAATCGCCCCAGAAACTGTGGCAAAGTTATGGCAGTCAGAAGACCCCAAATGGGGGTAATTTTTTTGGTCGTTTGTGCATTTGATGTGAGAAAGAAAAAGAAAGAGTTCACTTAAGTTTCGATATAACTTGGAAGGACTGCATCAGCAATACAGTACTCTAGCACTGACAAAAAAGGCCTCTGCAACTTGCATGAGAAAGTTTAACTTTTCATTTTCTAGATGATTACAGACTTTGTTTAGTTCAAGTTTCCACAGACAACTGAAGTCCTCAGATTGTGTCAATCCCTCCCTGGAACTCATGTGGCTCATCGTGAAGTAAAACTAGAGGGAAAACTTCTTGAAACGTCTGCTTTCGTAACCGTCTACTTACCACCTGGCATGACCTTCAGTAAACTGACTTGCGTGGTTTCACGAGTTCCCCCAAATAGTGCAAGGCTGCACCAGAGCCGAGAGTAATAATGTCTCTTTACCAGCTGCCTTAAAAATCTGCAAACGAAAAGAGGAAAAAGAAACAAAAGAGCTTCGAGGATTATTTCACGCTTTAGGTTTCTTTTAAACGCAAGCATGTTATTTAATGTAAATAATCCACCTGTCAGGTGAGTACTGTGAATTTCAAACCTGTCTGCATACATTGAAAAGATGAAATACAAAAGCAACAGTGGAAGCTCCTTCTCTGCTTGCAGTTTCTGCGATAGATTCATACAAGGCAAATTCATACAAGGCCGTTTGGTTTTTGCGACAGTTAATTTTCATGATATAGTGAGTGAAGTGCTCAAATCTGATAAATGCATTGCAAAATTCAGCAGCGTTCTAAACCCTACCCCACATGTTCTCCTTATCCCCTAATCCTCTTGGCAACCATTCGGAATAATTATATTCATGAGAGTGAAGAAAAGTCTCCAGTGAACTAGTTAGAACATTGGCTTTTAATTCTACCAAAATCCTATTAACTGTACTTTCATGGACAAGTGACTACCAGAACCCCCTTCATAACAGCAAACAACAAAAGTTCATTTGCCACTAATAATAATTATGTAGGACAAACATCCACAGCTGGAAAGATGAACCCAAAATAGGGTATCTAGCTTGATCAGTTAGAAATTCAATCAAGAAAAAGGAAAACTGCAAATGAGCGACAGCCAGTAGCAGAATCAATTATCCTTGCTCAAGTTATTACAACATGCTACACCAGCCTAGCCAAGCATTCAGATTTAGTGGTCATGTGCAGGTACAATATGCAAGCATTTGTTTAATATAGCATCTGTCATTCCCAGATACATCCTCTTACAACATTCAAGCATTTGTGGCCCCAGTTAATTTCTTACAACATTTGATCATTTGGGGGTTTAGTGTCTCTCTCTAGCTACGGCATCCTACAAATTTCACGCCTTTTGGCTTTAGTGGCCCCAGTTATGTGCATCTTATAACATTCAAACATGAACATTCAATCATTCAAGTTTAGTGGCCCCAGTTACAGCATCCTACAATATTCATTCATTCTGCAATAGTGGCCCAAGTTACAGCATCCTACAACACTCAACCATTTAGTTTTAGTACTCTCAGTTACAGCATCCTATAACATTCATGTATTTTGCTTTAGTGGACCCAGTTACAGTATCCAATAAAATACAAGCATACTTTAGTGTTTTCAGTATATAGTATACAATAACATTCATGCACAAGTTTTTAGTGGACCTAGATACAGGTATGCTATAGAGTCTCCAGTTCCACCATGCTATAACATCCAAGCATTTGGCTTTAGTGGCCCCAGTCACAGCATTCATTAGTTAGGAATGTTTCATCATTGAGTAAATCACCTGAAATGGTCATGCAGTGACCAAGTGCTCTCCAAGTTACCATGCATTTGCTTTTAATATATGCTTGGGCATCATATTAATACGACAATGGAGCAATTCAATGGGCCCTTCAAGTACGAGGCATGTGTGTAATAGTGGCCCGTATGGCTATCTTTTCATATGATCTCAGCATTGAGTTTCAGTCAAGGCAAAACTTGTATTCACAGTGTATGAATAATTCTGTCGTATGGGGCCAATGATGCTACAGTAAAATGAGAAGGATTCTCCCTTCAAGAAGATCTAGCCAAAAGTCACTCAGAACAGCCTACGTTATGAAATGTAAATGTAGTTCCATTTGGAAAAAAAGAAATACTTTAAGAGGACAAAAGCTCACCAGTTCTGGAAATTGATCCTCTGCTCATGTCTACTTGCTTAAAGTTTTAACCTGTCTGCATACAAGAGTTTGCGACTTCAGGACAAAATTGGCAGAATTTGCCCCCTATCGTGAAATAAATTATGAATTTGAGCCTGGAGAGATGCAAACAGTACCTCTCCAGTGAAAGAAAAATAAGAGTTTCTCAGATGATAGCTAAAGGAGGAGAAAAAAGGAGGGATGGTTTCAATCAAGATAGGGGAACTGAGGTCACAAATACTTTTCAAAAATGAAAATATTGGGATAATCTTACATTTTTCTTAACAGAGGGGTTTCGTGAAACATTCAATATGCCATGTATTGACAGACATATTATTCATGTAGTCTCGATTAATACCTGGAGTCAGTCTCACTTCTCTATGTTTATTCAGCTTGCAATTAACATGACAAATAAAATGATGTAACTGGAATTCCTCAGCAAAAAGGTTTCCAGACTAGATTCAAGCAAGTAACCTTTGACCCTGCAAGATGGAAATGTCTTTAAGCTGAATTCTCATTCGGGCAACTATTTCCTTTTTTTTACATTTCCTTGTTTTTCTTTTATCATTCAATGGTCACTTTTTTATTTCCTGTGGCTTTCTGTGTATTCTATTTTCTACTTCTTTTGAAAGAAAAAAAATACTTCCTTCACGGGCAACTGGGCGAATTCGCAAGTGGGGGGGAGGTGCCCCTAGTCCCCCTCAACCAATGTGGTTAAAAGGCAGAGCTTGGCAGATGATCAAACCTGAAGGAAGTGGAAAATTCTGTCATCTAAAGTATCACAGTTATCATGGCAAACCAAAATGTAGAAACACCTGTTTTGTTTATCTCTAAGTGATGCCCTCGATATGACAGAAATTAAACACACATGAGACCACCACCACTGCAGCTGGCTTTAAAGGGGGCATACCTTACATCTGGCGAACAAAATGTCTCACCAATGGCATATCCAGGATTCTGCCATAGTAAGGGTGGGGGGTGGTGCTGATGAATCCTCACCTCCAGGAAGGGTTTAGGGGATACTCCCCCTCCCCCTCTCTTTTGAAAAATGTAAATAACGTTATGTAACGCTTCATGTCAATGAAGGCCTACTTGAGATGTTGATGATTGCACCTTGCACCTGCTTGTTCTCAAGACACCATACTGTCAGTAGAGGAGGCACACACCTGTTACACCCCCTCTGAATCCACCGCTGCTCAGACACAATGGGTCCTTCGGAGTTCTGAGGTAATCCTAACGATTGAAATGCAGTTGCTCTCTGTCAGGTTTGGCTAATATTTCATCTGCTGTTATTTTGCTGTTTATCTGTCTTTCTTCCATTTTATAGCAAACTGGCAAACATTGACAATATGCCCACATTTCTTTCAGGAGAAATTTCACTATTAATTAGTGTAAATTACAGTGGCGAGAAAATTTAGTTTTAACCCGTCTCTTATGAAATGATGAAAGGGAAGATCCATACTCTTATCTGGTTCTTTGAAAATAATTGTTAAAATTATTCTTTGTTTGGTCTGAAGTTGGGGATTTTTCACTTATTTTGGTACAAAAAAACCACAACGCAGTAGTTTAAAGCACATCCTGCTTTACGGAGAAGCAAAGTGCAGGACTTCTTCAAGACAGAGAAGTGAGTAGATTGCATTGGCAGAGCAGTAACAGATGGCCTTAACAGAACGCTGACTGGCAGACAGCCTCAACAGAGCAGTGGCGGATTGTCCCAACAGAGCAGTGGCAGACTGCCTCAACAGAGCAGTGACAGACTGCCTCAACATAGTAGTAGCAGACTGACTCACCAAAGCAAGGACAGACTGGTGTCCTCTCAAAAGAACACTGACATCACCAGGCATGTACACACTTTTGTATTATTACACCATGGAGCTATTATATACACTGACCACTGTCAAAACTGTCCTGGATGGGTATGCATCTCTTCATCTCACAAGAATGACAGCTCTCGGGGACAGGCCTCCAATCTGCCAGACACCATATAGTGTGATTTCTGTCATGTTTATAGCAGGTTTCCATAACTGTTCTCTCTTATATTAACCAGGAGGAATCAATTCCCAGACAGCTAATTGGATAACCTGCCTAAAACTGATCTGTATCATTCCTCTGTTTTTTTTTTTATTTGCAACTCAGGAACCGTTCTACCATGAAGTGTGTTTACCTCTCAGATTCTTTTTTTTTTCCTGCTTTTTTTTTTGTTTTCCAGAATCTCTAAACATTCACCATGGGGTAGACCAACTACTTTGACAAGAAACAGATGTGGAATGTCGGCAATGGCTGGGGCAATCCCTGGACTGAAAAGAATGCAGGGTAGCATGTGCTTCCAACGGTGCTTTCGACTCGAAAAATCGTCCACAGTAAAGACTGTTGCTGGTCTGGTCGATATCAAATTAGAGAGTGGGCAACTTAACTCATTTTTGTTTCCTTTGACTGGACTTTGGCAATTTAGTATTGAAATATTTTCCTTCACTAATCCCTATTCCTGGAATTTATCAGTAGTTTAAAAGAAGATTTTTCTCTCTATTCATTTTTCAGTATTAATTATGTCACAACAGACTACCGAAATGTCTGCGAGTGATCTCAGACGACATCACATCGGAGCTCAGTCTTTTCTCTTTTTCTTTTACTTAACTGATTCAAGTATACACAGGACATGGAAGTAGCTGGTGATGATTTTAATTGTGCAATTAGGATCAACACATATTGGTTCACAGTCTAGTGAGTTGTACCAGAACTGCCCTGGATCTGACTACTAGTTTGATTAGAATATGAAACAAACATATTCCGGAAAACTGTTGGTAAACCATGCACAGCTTTGCCATTCTTTTCGAGACATACACCGGCAGATAGCCCAATTATTAACTTGTTATATACAACTTGATGCATCTTCTACAAATCTTACCCCTGCCCCCTTGGTCGACTGAGGGGTTTCATTCCCATTGCACGAACATTGCACTGTGGTTCCTGCTTTCCTACTTGATCTGCATTAATCTATTTTTTATCACAGCAAATTTATTCTCTTATTATCGCAGCAAGTTTATTCTCTTGGGGTTTATGGGACTAATGTTTCTAAACATATATAGGCCTGAATCCATAATTCTGATTGAAGCTTATCAATACCCGGCTCCACACAGTAGACCGATCAGAATGACTATTCGACACTTTTTATCTACCACTTCTTTCAGTGGTACTTGTCCTGCCTGCACTCCCACTTACTTTGCTTGTCATGCACAACATGTAAACAACAAATCACAAACCTTGGCAAGATCAGGTCATCAAGAAACATTTTTACAGTCAAATGAAAGCTTTCTGGCTATTCAATGGTGGGTGATCATATTTTCCACAAACAGAAAATACATTCAACATTTAGCTCTTCAAAGTGCAGCAGTCAACATCACATTTACGGTGAATTTAATTAGGATGATTACTAAGGGAAATTGCTTATGGCCACCGCACAGCTGTCACTTGGAACCACTGATATCAGAAGGTAAGTTTTGGTTTTGATGTACATTGCTCTTTGAAAGTGCAGTTGGGCAGGCAGTGACGTAATGGATAGAAGCTGGAAAGGGTTCCCCAGTGAAAGCTTTTTCTGTGAAGAGTTTGTTCCAACCAATGTGGCCCATTTGCTCAGGTTCTCTGCAGTGACTGAAAATAGTTGCAAACAGCAGGATACATCAAGCCTTAAAGTTGAAACAAGCTTGTAGATGAAATGCAATGCAAATTGGAGAATGGCTTTGTTTAATTAAGTTCACTTTTTGGCACGACAGACAATACAACTTCAGTGTTCTACATTATGAAAGGTAGGAGTCAAATATTGAAACATGATAGCTTCATATATTAGTGGCGTATCCAGGATTTTATGATAGTGGGGGAGTCAAGGGATAATCACTGTGGGGAGGCCTAAGGGGGAAGGGGACATGCTCTCACGTATCGACCAGTCTACATATGATAAAGGCCTACTTGATAAGTCACTGATTGCACCTGATCGACCATATCAATCTTAGTGTCTTTCTTCGCTCGTTAACCCTTTTTGACCCTCTTTGTTTTTTCTGTGTGTTCAATAGATGCATGTTACTGCATGGTACGCCTTCCCCTCCCCCCTACCTAGTTCCCTCTGGATCCACTACTGTATACATATTAGCGATTATATGAGAAATCCATGTATGCTCCATGCAAAGTAGAAAACTTCACACACATGACAACAGTGGAAGCACAAATGTGTTTACAAAACAGTGTATGTTTCAGACACCCCTGTGTCCTTCGGCACTAACGATTGAATGTTGAAAATAATTTTCAAAAACAACAGATCAGAAAGGCTTTGTACAAGTATGCTCACATACAGTGCATACTTGGAGACCACAAGGATAAACAGTTTGTGTAGTATGGATACAAGCGCACTCATACTTCAACTCCGCACTGATGTTAACTATTACAGTCACACTGCCCCACCCATACACCACACTGAGGGGAAAATCACTCAACATGGCAAGGTCTATATGTGAGCTATGGGAATGAGTCGACAATTTCATGAATGATTTGGTTCATTGATGTAGTGTTGTATGAATGTTTACGTCAGAAGACTGACAAATGCTGCATCCTCACTTCCTATGGAACTACTTCCCACAGACACAAAACAGAACTTCATAAAATTGGGACAAAGAATTTTGTAAAGGCAGCAATGACAGTGATGTCAAACAGCAGGGACAGGTGGTAGGCACTTGCCAAGTTAGTCTATAACACACCTCTAACATTTGCTGCTGAGAAAAAGGACAATTCACCTGTTACAGCTTATGTATCCACATATGTAACAACACATGACTTCCACAAATCTGCAGTCATAGGTATACACATACCCATGGCAACAAGGAATAATGACCAATGACACATCTATGTACATACCCATGGTAACGAGGAATAATGACCAATGACGTATGCATGTACATACCCATGGTAACGAGGAATTATGACCAATGACGTATGTATGTACATACCCATGGTAACGAGGCATAATGACCAATGACGTATGTATGTACNGACAGTCCTACAACTGTATTTACGTACAATGATGGCAATAAGGTATAACAAACTTGCAAACTCCCATTGGTCTCATGGTTTAGGGGTCACATCACAGTGAAAAGGCCAGATATCATGGTTAACTGATCACTTAGATGTAATGCGACATGTTTCCATTTAAGACTTAGGCACCAAGATCAGAAGTATTGCCCAGAAAAGTGACTGATTTAAAATATTTTTTTGGAGAGAAAATACACTCTAATTACTGTGTGAAGAAAAATCCTTGATATTCCTAATTACATTAGAAAACACTTTTCACAATAAGATATAGGGTTATTTCTCCAGATTTGATAAGTGATCAATATGCGGGTATTCTTATGAGATTCGAAAGGTTTGCCGAGGTTGGCAAGTCTGGTAAAACAACCGATGGGTTCAGGATAGATGATACATGGTATGTATACATGTACAAGGTATCATAATGAGTTCTCTGCACATGGACTGAATCCATAGAAAAAGATAAGTCGGAACAACAACATGGAACAATAACTGACGCAGAAACTCTATACGGCAAAAGGCGTTCTCATGACATCCCGTAACAAAAATCAAATGGTTATGTTAGAATTGTGTAACTCACAAACAGCTTAACATTAGAACGAAGCTTTCCCTGAATGTTAAAAGATTATTCTAAAAAATCAACCAGTTTCAAGTTTACTCCTGTTTCCTCCAAAGATGAACATAGTTAGATATCAAACGAACAAATTCTCAAACCATATGTGCGTTATACATGGCAAATGTTGGAGGCCAAGCTGTTTTGCATTTACAGAGCCTGCAAAGGACAGCAAGGATTCTTTGTTTGACTTTGTTTGTTCAACATGTCAGCAGATAGCCTGACATCATTCTGGTTTATCTATTTCTNNAAAAAAAAAATATTTTCATGAATTGCTGGCTAAATGTGCAGATGAACTGTCAAATTTGGATTCACTAGCCCTGAATCATGGAGCTGCTTTTAGCTCCATGCCTGAATGGACAGTGTGCATTGTGGACAGGACGGTGTGACATGTGTGGACAGGACGGTGTGACGTAAACCTGAGTCCAGCATTTTGTAGAGTCCCTTAAGTCTTGGATATCCCAATCAAGTAGCCCTTGACCATCTGGTTTCCATATATCACCAATTGTCCAAGGAATTTGACAAGGTATTCCAGGAATAGCTGTCCCTGAATGAACTATTTATGCTATAAAAGCTGGGCCAGAGGGAGCCTGGAGGACGCTTTTCACACATTATTGTACTAGCAATTGATCAGTTCACAACATGTAGGCTACAACCTCTACCACGATTGTTTTACAATTAAATAAAAGACTTTTGAGTCCCTGACCTCAGAAAATTTAACAGAAGCATATATCACCTGCACATACAAACATCTTAACAATAAACCCAGTGCTGTCTTCATTCAGAGTTGAAAATTGAAACATGAATGACAATCTATTAGTATTGTGTTTACATCGAATACTATTTTTTATATATAACTTTTACTGCTTTTCAAATTTGATGAAAATGGAAATATGATAACATGGAGTGCTGCAAAGTGTTGGTATTTATTCTACTAGTCCTACTTGCCATCTGACATACATCTTGGTAAGTG
>VJOZ01031330.1:0-27938 GCA_009801055.1 Stichopus horrens
AAGGTGATTACTTTTGGCAATCATAAAGCAATTGGTGCTGCTTTTCTTTTTTTGTTCCTTTGTTCCTAATAAGTAATATTTTTAGAAGATAAACAGGATCCATACCCCCTTTGTCCTCTCTCTCTGTCTACTACAGTGTACACCAATTGCTTCCTGCTATCATGATAATGCATTGCAAGGATACTGATTTCTTTTTGCCTTAAATTTCTTCAATTTTTCAACTCATTTTTTTCCTTTATTTTTACTTCATTTTTATTTTTTAAGTGAATGGGAAGGGGCCATGGCCCCATTATCATTCCTGTCTATGAAAGTGAGTACCACATATAATAAAAGACAAACAGCAAAGTGCAGGATTAAATAATTACTGCACTCAAGGTGTAGGTTTTAAACAACACATTCAGGGATTGTTTTATTTGTTATTATACAACGCATAGGGCAATGATAACTACTTCACAATATGAAGCCTTTGGAAAGGTTGGTTTACATTGTACTTCAAGTGACCAATCCTTCCTACCAATGATGAAGGAGGACTAAAGTGTCACAAAAATTATCAAGTTATGAGGAATTCTAGTTCAGCAAGTCTGCGAAGAATGCGCACAGCTCAGCAATGTAAACATACCATAAGAAAGTTTGTTCTAATAACAAACTGTCACCATTCCATACCTCCATGTGAAATGGAGATGTGAGAAAATTGCTTCAACCCCTTTTCATCATTTTTCAGAAATGTTGTTTCCAGCTACCTGAGCTGCCCAGTTTAGGACAGACACTTCAAACTGTTTCCCACATGGAAAACAATGAGTATTCCCTGGGAATCATTCCCAAACACAGGAAGTAACATTCCTGTAAAATGGTTGGCAGAGCCGGCAAATATTCCTGACCATCCATCTGTCTGTGCGCTATTTGTTGATTCACGCATGCCAACATGTCCTATAAGAATATGTCAATCAATAGTAACACCGAGGCAGTAACAGGGTAAGCTTTACATCTTGTTGGTCTATTTATTTTTGGGAGCCTAGAGCATTTAAAGCACTAAGGAAAAAAAGGCTTGTTTTCCCCCCCCCTCTTGACAGGTAAGGCATTTCTGTCGTCTTCAGCACCCAGCATGAGTATACAGTCCGGTGTGCTTGCACACACTTAGGGAGTAATGAATGACACTTTAACCTAGCCAAAGAAAAATGGTTGAGTTCTTCTATTCATGGGCTGATCATAGTCTATGGGCTTTTAGAGACTCATTATTTAACAGTCTGCAAAAGAATGGGATAAAACTTTCACAACTTTATTTCTCTGTCAAAAGGAAAGCTGTTTGAATACAAAATATCTCCTGGCAAAACACCCTGTATTTAATCTTCAAACAATGTCCAGCGATAAAAAAGATTTCTGAGAGAACCACCATCTCCGGGATATCTTTCTTCTTGCTTCACACATTGTATTTTTTTTTTTCAGTATGGAAAAAAAAATATCTTGAAAGAAAATTTGTGCCTTGTTAGATTCTATTGTTTGCTGGTATATAAAGAAACAACACCCTCATTTAAGTTAATTTAAAAATTCTCAATAAATAAGAAAGATTTATCATTTCATAATGGAAACATGTTTTTACTATGTACCTTCAACCATCACCAGAGTAGTAAACATTGGGTATTTGATATGAAACTGAGGGTAATCCGACCAAAGTCTATAACCTACCCTCCATACATTATAATAGTCTATAGGCTACATTCAAAAGGTGTTAAAAAGATACAGTCCACATGAATATGCACTCACAGCCACCTCTGTTGTCATGTGACGGGAGCAATTGTTGTTCTCACTGCATTAATGTTCTTTACGAAATATGAATTTATAGCCTCATATGTACCCAGAGAGAGAGAGAGAGAGAGAGAGAGAGGTAACAAGAGTCTGACAACAAAGGAATATGACTGGAAAGATGTCATCACAGACTATTATTCAGACTATTATTATTAATAAAAGAGATATAAATCAGTTTTCTTTTTATGACCCAACTTTGAGCCATATTTGTGCATCTTGCTGACACCCTGGTAACAAAAATAAAATTTTTTTTTGTAAAAGCAAAACAACAGACCAAAATAAGTAGAACAAGCAACAGGAAGGATGCATAAATAACAGGAACAGTTGTAAGTGCAGGATATGATCCACCCATTTGTAGCATGAAATAGACTAATTGGTTGTTGTGGGTTTAATGAGTCAACGATATTTCACAAACGATATAATCTGATAAACAGTTGTTGCAGAGAAGACATTTAAAAAGGATAAGAATCGAGCTAAAAGCACATCAGGAAGTGAAATCATTTTATGAGCAAATATGACACATTGCTATTTTTTGTTGTATGTCCAAAAGTCATGACTCTTCCAAGTAGTTGCGGCATCATTCTTCCATCCTTAAACCACAGAGACAGTGTTAGGGAACAAATAGGGGTAGTGAGAGAAAGACAGAGAGGATGCAGTAAAGGAAATTGGCCATCATTGACATGGCACCATGCTGTGATTGGTTGAAAAAAAAAACTCAAATGTGGTTTTTACAGTAAGTACAACAAGACTATCTATTAATTGTTATATTGTTGTTAGATAGGAACTGCTGAGAGCGCCATCAAGAAACACAATTAAAGGATTATTCAATACAAGGAGAGGGTACTTAGGAGAGGTATAATTTCAGAGAAGAGCAAATGATCCTATTGAAAGGATTAATGTTTTGTACTGTTAGTGAGTGGGTTTTAATGGTTTATCAAAGAAATTGAACAAGGAGTGAAGCATAAAAAAAAAGGAAAGACTTAATAAAATGAGTCAGAGCTGCTAAGGCAAGGGTCTCACAAACAATGTAAGTGTACATTGTGTAAAGAGATGTACATTTAGGCGAGCTAATTACACTCACCTCTTTATTGTCAACCTAAAACGTGAATTGTATGACATGCACAGCTGTACAAAACAAATGAATTCCGATATCTGATGGAATGGCTCGCCCCAGTTTATATTACAAACAGGCTATGGTTGAAGATGTCATCCTATGTCTAACATTATCTAATTCAAGTCATTTTCATTTCAGAGTAATGTATAATTGTAATCTAACATTGCACACAAAATCCAGAAGTCAAACAAACTCCCAGGTGGCATTGCAGACTTGCAGCACGGTGTGTTTATTGAGATGAGTGTTGTCTTCCAAATTATAGCAAGATGTGGGATTTTTTTTTTTTATATCTCACTGTCTCATGTAATTCACACTTTGCTTTTGCATGTCGTTGAATCACATATTTTTCAATTACCAATTGTTTTGTGCTGATGGAAAAATCATGCATCCCTAATCTGTCTGTAATTAACCCATTTTCAGTAATTATCATAAGTTATATATGAATGACAGAGGGAGGAGACAATGACTGCATCTGATGAATTAACAATGGCAGATACGTTCATCAGTGAAAAAAAATGAAGGTGGGACATTGATCAACAACCATAATAAAACATGAAGAAAGTCACTGCTGTTTGATATGAATGGATACTGTAAATTATTGACTTTTGCAGTAAAGTTGGTGGATCCATGATGAACATCGCATATACCACGCATGAGACAAGTGCTTACAACTAAACAACTGTGAATGGTCTGAAGAGAGCCCTCTATGGTGATGGTGAAGCAACAGACCACAGGAGATGGAACAAATAACCTGAAAGAACATCTTATAAAACTAAAACCGGTATGCAAAGAATTCAGCGGTAGAAGCCCAACAGGGATAACTCAAAACATAGGATGACAATGAGTATGATCTGACAGGAACATTAACCCTCACACCAGTATAGAGTTACTGCTCAGGACTATATCTTAGTTTCCATGGAAATCCACTGAATTGATGATTCTCACACACACCTTTGACATTCCAAAAAAAAAAAAAAAAATGCAGTGACTCAATAAAGCTACTCCATAATAACTGGGTGGTCATCAAATGATGTAAAGCTTCTACTATTCAAAGTATGAATTTATTTAGACCACTATCTTTTTACTGTAACTGCTAAAGCTAAGCTAAAATTCATCACATATCACATATGAATTGTCATCCCATAGTTTTAAGTTTCTTTAAGCTCTATCAGCTGTGATACTTTTTTGAGCAATTGTGATGTTTTTGGTTGGCACATTTTTCATAGAAATGTAAGAACAGCTCTTTTCATAAGTACTTTCAATAACAATCATCATACCAAGATTCTTAACTACTTGAATAAATTTTTAAACATCTCATCTTTAAAAATCCCTTCCTGACCCAAGACCAATGTTAACCCGACCAACATGTAACAAATTTCAACACTGAATGGGGGAGGGGGGGGGAGCAGGAGTACTGTCCCTGAAGTGTAGGCATTTTGAGTTTTTCTCACCAGGGACATGTTGTCTCCAATCAAGAATAGTTGTAACATGCATATTACAACACATCAACTGGCAGTGCCATTGTCTCCCACCAATGTTTGATTGTACAAGTGTATATGCACATACCACTCATTATGGGGACTATATGTACCTGCATGCTTTGACTTCATCGATATGTAATGTATATTGCATACATCAGAATACCAACCACTTCTTGCACAAAAACAAGAAACTTGCCATCAGTTTGAAATATGTCTATGATGTGAATTCAAAATCAATACCAGGATATGTACAAAGTAATTGTACTTTTTATAGTGAGCTGTTAGTAAACCATTCACAAACAGACAATGGCTACTAGAACATTGTTTTTCACCATTAGAAACAATACCAGCATGTTAACTGTTCAAAACGGTGACTCTTATATACTTTGTTGTACCATTTATCATAATGAGGAAAGCTGCTGTAACGAGAAAGTAAAAACAGACTCTTGTCTGTTTCTGAAGTCTGTTCTCTTGACATTTAATGATAATTCAACTCAGTCAACAATCCTGTAGTCTGACTTTTAGTGTTTTGTCTGAATACCTTCAAATGTAAACAACAGCCATCTGAAGTGGAGGTAATTTATCTACACCACTAAAAACTTAACGATACCAAAATTGATGACAAATGCAAACAAAGGGCAGTCATTTGCTACAAGAGAGGAGAGTGCATCAGCAGCACACATACCAGCAGAGGCTGATCAATGAAGAACTCAAAATGGTACTTCTACTGACCATGATGGGGTTTCCAGAAACTATCATTCTATGATTAGTGGGATGGTTTACACTACTTGCCTGTATTTCACCTTATACGAGGCATGAAAGCTCACCCTCCCACTCTAAATAATATGAGGACAATGGTACACTTGGGTGACGAAAAAGTGGCGATTCTAAAGCTACAATCTTGGGCAAAATTGTTGGGACACTTTGCCATACATTGTAAAGTAAAAAAAAAAAAAAAATTTTAGGTCAGACGATAACATGAAACCTCACGCCCTTTTTCAATGTTGCGCTATAGGAGTGAATGTACACTTTGAACAGTAATCCTACAGCCAACATTGGAAGGGGGAGAAGTATGTCCCCTGGAATTTTGTCCAAGATAGTAATTGCCACTCCTACTGAAGCAATTGGTTTAAGTGACATCATAACTACCATGTACACAATAATGTTATATTTTGAGCAGAAACTGTAGACAATGTACAGCTCCAAACAGTGTTGGTGGGTTAGAATCAGGCTTCTAAATTGTCGGACATAGGCTGGGCCTAAGTAAAATTTGCAAAACAAGAACTATGGAGGTGGAACTGGATTGAATGAATTCAAAGTACAAATATACAGTGGGTTGAATCACTAACAACTGAAACTCTATGAGCAAAGAAATAAAGAGACAGGTTTGTTTTCAGTGTTATCATTTATTAAACTTTCAAAAGAAGAGCTTTAATTCAAACTGTTCAGCACACTAGAGGAAAAAGATCTTCAAGAATGATTTTAAATTGTTTTAAAAATTCCACCTTCCTTGACTCCACGGAAAGTGAAGTCCAGTGTGTTATACATAGTGTGAAAGAGTCTTAATTCTACCAAGGTTTTACATAAAATAGTCAAACTACAAGAAAGTCTTCCACTGAAACTAGGATAGCATTGCAACATCTTCTGTTGAGTTGGAGTGACACTGACTGATAACATATTTGTATTTTTGGAGCCTGTGATTCAAGAAAAGTATACATGCAATACCACAACTTACTGGCGTGGGTATTCAGGAATGACTGCATACTTACCCTTTGCTCATACTTGTTCATGGAGCTTTGTTAAACACTGCATAAGTATGAGCACTACATAAGTATGAGCGAGGGGTATTGTGTACTGTCTATGATGTGAATTTTTCAACTACAGCGCTGTTTGTGGCAAATACCGAGAAACTGCTTCTAATAAGGATTTAATAGTGCAACTTTAATGTAAAAGTGAAATCAAATCCTACAGCACTGATATAATACAGAAAAATTATGACATCAGATCACATTTCAGTGTTAATGAGTTGGCACATATGGTTCAGCTAAAATTGAAAAATTCCATTGAACCATTTTCAATGAGAATGCAACCTGCAAACAGGAACTGTAGTTCTACTATTTTAAACAAATAGCAAACTTATCGATACATAATTGTATTTGAGGCAAGACCCTATCAAAGCTTCCTGCATTTTTCTTTGCTTTGACATCTTATTACAAGGAATTATGGATTGAAGCAGTAAATAATCATTCGCCCATGTAACAGTAAAGGTGGGTGGGGAAAGTTGCACACATTTTAGTCTGATGCAAAACAAATTGCTGACTTTGAAATCTGTTCAGAAGGGGGGAACTTGTCAACACAGGTCTGAAAACACTGATTAATTTCCAATGAAAGGTTCCATTTATTAAATAATCCTTTAAAGGATTCATAGTCAAAGAAACAATCATGTACTGACAAAAAAAAATGTCCACTGCGTTGAAATAGGAATTTGTTGAGTTGGTAATCTTTGAGAAATATATTACTGGAGACACTCTGTATACTGTATTAAGTCACCTTTCCAATTCTTTCACATTTAAAGACAACAGCTGACACTAAATCACTGCAATGTGACACATGCAATGCACTTCCCCTAACTATCCGCCAAAATAAAAGTTATTAAACAAACCAAGTGCTTAAACTTCCCAAACAATGAAAGCTGTTTGAAAGATTTTGCAAAGATATGCATCTAAAAATGTACAAAGAATTTCTCAACTTTGAGAAGTACGAAGCAATCAGAATTTTGCACAGAGTTGTAAATGCTACCATTTTCAAAACTTTAATATTGAGTGCATGCAAGCATGCTAACAGCTGTACCTTGAAACCAGCACTGTGATAAAGCAGCTGTACCTTGAAACCAGCACTGTGATAGAGCTAGTGACATGACACCACCAGGAGAATTTTCTCCTCCCAGTGACGTACACACTCCCTCTGGTACTTACAAAGGTTTTAGCATACTTGGTACTAAAAATCTCATCATTTCCTTCTTTCTGTTATACAGAGCACTCCCTCAATATCTCCAATCTTATTATATATTTTATTAATTGTTAAACCAGAAATAAAGCCACTTTACTACCTGCTTGTCTCCCTGGAATCAAACCTGAAAATCTAGTCAGAGGAACATAAAAACCATACTCAAAGAAGCTAGCGGAAGATAAAATTTTATCTCTGGAGTCACCAACGTGGCTTCTTTAAAGACTATCTGAGACAAAATGTCCAGAATCAGGTCAGTGGAATGTCAAGACATTTTAAATATCTACTACTGTGTCTGTTGTCTCTGAGGATGAGAGTAAGCTCCACTTAGTATGGCATTAAACTATTAACTGACAAACTCTAACTTCCTGCTAGCAAACACTGATAAGAAACAGAGCACTGTTGATATTTCATCTTACACAGCCAGAGGCTGACAATACGAAATGTGCACAAACACACACACATATCACCAGTGCAGGGTTTATGATTGCTCAACACAACTCACCTATACACATTATTTCTGGGCCTTAACTATCACTGCTTTCTCCCAAAACTTTCAACACAACAACTAGAAGTTGAATGACTTTGCGATTCCTTGCCAATATTCATGGATAACAAAGAACAATGCATACTAGTTTTGAAGTTGAAAAACTTTAGTTTTTGTGGGATGATCATGTCTACAAGTAAACAAACTATAATCTAGACTGACTTCAAAATGACCTTTGACCTTCATAAATGACATAACTCATCTGCTTATCAAGGTCTACCAACGTTAACAGCTGGAAGATCCAGCAACAATCAGTTGCAGAAATAGGTTCCTTAATTGGTTTTTATACTTCAACCTCTAGTGAGCTCACATGACCTCTGAACCCTTGAAAAATGGTAGGAATTAGCTACTTACTATGGACTGACAACATACAAAGTTTGAAGTTCCAGCAACATTCAGTTGCTGGGATATATCTTTATTAATAGGTTTTCACACTTGAACCTCTGGTGACCTTTGACCTCCATGAAATACACTAAGGATCATACAATTTCAATGACAAACCTGCAAGTCAAGTTTGACACTACCAGCAACTTTCCTTTACTAAGATCTACCTGTGAGTCTACAAGGTTCTCAAACTGTGACCTCCTCTACTGACCTCACATGACCTTTGATCTTCTTAAAAATTGGCAGAGATTATCTACCAATTAAGAGAAACCAATGCTTACTGTTTGAATATTCAGTTGCTGAGATATGTTCCCTCATAGATTTTCAGACCTCTGGTAACCCCAAATTACTTACATAAAGCATAATACAAATCTATTGTGTCCTGATGAACTGTAAGCTTATAAGTATTAGCTTGGTACCAGTCTAATTTTTTTAGAGCTTTGGGGAAAAAATGTCCTGGTACAGTCCATAGTTGACAGTATGGACTGACAGTATTTGAACATTTTGCCATCATTGTTCATATATTATTGAAGGTAATATATCATCATGATGAAAAAACCTGCAATTAAGTGTATTTGAATATTCATATCAAATCAAACTACTGGTTTGAATCATTTCTCAGAGGGAGCATGCAACCACTTTGTGACTAGTCAACTGTTTGGGGTATGAATAAATTTAAACCACACGATGAATTGTTACCCAACAAAATTTTAGGTTATGAGACCATGCAGTGTTACTCTGAATATGTCATCACATGGTAATATGAACCAGTCAAACTTGACCCAGTTCCTTCAAATCTATGAACCTGTTTCATCATCAAACCGCTTGATATTTTACCAGAGTTAATATTAACATTGTGCGTACAATAGACTATAACAAACATTTTTTTTTAAGTTTTCATATAACAATATTTCATCTTAAATAATGCTCAAAGTCCAACAGTGTGGGTAATGACAACACAGAGCAATATATAATACCCTGGGTAGTTTCAATTGACTGACCTGGTTATCTAGTTCAGTAGTGTGCCACTGAATAAAAATGATAGCTGATGAAGAAAAATACTCGCTCAGATGGCAAAATTCAGATCAAAGTCAAATTGTAAAGAGTAACTATCTTCATATGGTATGATCAACAAGTCTGCTTATGCCTCTGACAAGGATCTAGCAAATTGTGGTAGCTTTAACTTAACCTTTATGTTTGGTCTATTTCAGCACTGCTTCGAGACATTAAATCGCACAATTTACAGGAAGAAGAAGAACAACACTAAGACAAGAATCTCATTGTGAGTCTTCTGATACCTTTCAATATTTCATACATGATTTCCAAGTAGGAGTCACTAGTGTCCCCAAAAATGTACAAACCACAACTCCATTTGATGAAGGTGCAAAAGTTACATTTGATAAAGTGGGTATTATTCAACGCTGTAAAAACTTGTACTTTTGAATTTAATGATTGCAAAATGCTTTAAATAGAGCAATGCTCACTAAATCTCGCACCACTTGTCAGAATTAAAGATGGCAAGAGGAGAAGTATCAAAATTACTTCACTGACATGGTGATGTATCCCAAATTGCATCTACTAACTCTAATATGTTGTCTACTGTAAAGTGCAAGTTTTCCATATCACAAAAACAACGAAGAATGAATTTGAGCAGAACAAAAGAAAACAAACCAAAATGCACAAATGCATTATGGTTTCGATGATTTCATTATGATTTATTTCATGAATCTGACATATTACAAAGTGTAATATGCTTGTCATTGTAATACTACAGTAATATATCATATCATCAATTTACATGTACAATGACATCTGCTTACCTAAATTGAAGGCTGATACTGTAAGTATTCATTTTAATATACACACTGTACAGAGATATATCCAAGAGCTNNTGTTTACAAGGTTGTCTCCACCTCATAAACTTATTCAATCTTAATTTGTGAAATGTGATTTTTAATCATGGAATAAAAATAAGGAACTGAAATACAGAAAATCGTATGATTTCGTATTTACAACACATACAGAAAAATACAGAATTTGGCCTTATGAAACACAGAACTATTGTCATCTCAGTATGCACCGCTAGGCAAAACTTTTGGTCGTATTGTGAGACTGACAAAGTTTTAATGATAATAGCAGTCACATCTGTGTGACAACACACTCACTGAGAAGAATTGATGCAACATAACATCTGTTACATCATCGAGACAAAATGAGGTGCTGATTGGTGGTGATTGGCAACTCTTGGGCCTGAGTGACAAATGTAATTGCAGGGATTGAGATAAATCACTACACAGGTTTATGGGCTACAAATCAGTGATGATGCAGAGACTTGTTCTGGTGAATCATCAGCTGCAGTAACCTATTTTTTTTTTTTTATTCATTACAGGTTAAACCATGACACCTGAGGACATAGTACACTTGTTCAGACTAATAACCATAAAGTTTAATCCTCTTAATCTGTTTTAAATCAACACTTTATTCACACAAATAATAGCTTAAGAAATAATCCCAACAGATTTTTGATATATAACATAGGCCAGACACAGCAGTACTATTAAGAGACCTTGATCTTTAGAGCTCACAAGATTTCATGCGCCACATAATTTAACTCTTCATTTGTCCACTGCTACCAACTGTGCTCCACGTAACATCAAACAATTTGACAAGTTTAGCACATATCTAGCAGTTTGGGGTTCACAGAAAATGGGCTTTAATGTATGTTGAGTTACTGAGCCCTGCAAAATAAAGATTTGCAAAAGGTAGAAACTTCTAACTTTTGCTTCTACTATCAGTATTAAAACGTTGCTGATAATGTGAAAATGCTAGACTGCCATCAGAAAATAAAGGGTCTTACATATGTGGAACTTCAGTTTAAGTTACTGCATTCATCTTCGTTTTTTTTTTTTTTTGTAGTTAACCCCTTTAAAATGGACTGACAATTTGTAAATTCCATCACTTACTTGAAGGTAGGCTAATGTCCTTTTATGAGGTCAATTGAAACTTGTTTAAACTAGGTCACCCATTCACTGGTTGTGACCTTCTATTGAAGACAATTGATCTATAAAATCTTCAACAGACTGATTCCTCCCTTCTTGATGGAAGACATAAATTGTTCCTGAAGTAATCTCCAAGATCACCGGTTCTCATTGCAGCACTGAGAAGTAAAGGTGTTCCAGAATTTCCTCTCCGCTATTATAATGGCTAATTTCTCTCCCATTCAGTTAGTTTGTGTGCCTGTTAAATCCAGTTCAACTCTTCAGTCCTTAGAACCCACTCCTTAACAATGAAGTTCAAATACGGTCACTGCCGAGAAGACTGTCACTACTCAGAGGTAGCCCAAATTTCCAGCTTATTAACCTTTCATGGCGAGGAATAAGGTTAACAGGGATGTGCTACATATTAAAAAGGTTCCCACAGAGGTAGAAAAATGTAATGAAATTTGCTATGAGGTACTGTTAGTATGTGACAGAAAAAGATGAAATAACTGTGTCTTTGTGGTTCCCTTTGGCGGCTGTGCTAGACTCTCGCTTGATTCTCTATGTTAGCCCTATCTACATATAGGCTGCTATGGGGTTTATCGACACATGTACATTGCAGTCAATCTTGTCACAAGAGGACTTTTT
The DNA here is from genome assembly GCA_009801055.1 of Stichopus horrens. NCBI lineage: Eukaryota > Metazoa > Echinodermata > Holothuroidea > Aspidochirotida > Stichopodidae > Stichopus > Stichopus horrens. Next base: position 11,962 of record VJOZ01031330.1, read on the forward strand.
ATGAGAATTATTTCAGGGAATTTGCCAAAGGTGTTGACTAAACTTGTCAAACAGAAGTTTGTAGGGCTACATACATTTAAAAATCCATACTTTCAGCACTGTTAAATTTTACCTACAGAACAGCAGATCCACATATGAGGCTCAGGAGGTCACCACAAAACTGACAGAATTATGCCTCGTAGTTAATATATATGTCTTAATGTAAATTTCTATACCTTCACATACAGATGGAAGTCATAAATTTGACTTCGGAATCTTCCTTCATCCATTTCATACATACACATCAAGTCATAAATTTGTCTCACATGTATACCACAGATGATAACAACTGACCACTGGTCTGTAAAAAAATGCCATCTGCAACTAGACAAAATGTTGGATATATGGTCGATAGAAACCAACCTAGAAACTCCCTCCTACCGAGGAGGGTAAGATCTAAAAACAAGTAAAGGGAACCGATATGTTCTAGAAGGCTGGATTCTTTGTAGTAACAGGGAGCGAACTATGAATGATAGATTTTAACTGTCTGCGGTAAAGCTACAAATACCAATCAATGCTACCTCACATCAGCAACAATAAACTGTTACAACTTCGCTCAATCAAACATGGGGGGTTTCCAATTCCAGTCTGAGTGTAATTGCACTAATTTTTTTTGCTTCCCTATAAAAATTTTTCGTTTTCTCGTTCAAATTTCAACGGCTACTCTTGAGAATTGATCTAACAAACTATGCATAACAACAACATACTGTCAGACCACCTGCAGTCAAAACACCTGTTTGTTACCTTCATGTGAGAAGAACATTCTTGGCAAATGTTCAAGGATATTTTCACTGGCTGAAAATGTACTGCCAACATTCAGTCACTTAGTGCGGTAAAGTGCAGGTAACATTTAGGCACAGGTAACAGTGAGACAGGTGCGGTCGAACAACTACGGTGAAACAGGTAGACGGGTAGAGGTAGAATGACACAGGTATACAGGTGCAGTGAGACAGGTACAGTGATGCAGATACAATGAAACAAGTGCAGGTAGACAGGCACATGTAGACAGATGCAGGTAGACAGGCACAGCAAGACAGATGCAGATAGATAGGCAAGGCAATAATTGCAGGTAGACAGCAGGCAGGGTGAGACAGGTGCAGGTAGACAGACAGAGCCACACGTGGAGGTAGACAGGCAATGAGACATGTGCACGTAGAAAGGTATGGCAATGAGTGCAGGTAGATGGGTACAGTGAGACATGTGCAGGTAGATAGAGCAAAAGAAGCATGTAGACAGGTGCAGTTAAAGCAGGTACAGGTTGATAGGTAGAGTGAAACAGGTGAGACAGATTAAGTGAGACAGGTATAATGAGACACATACAATGAAGCAGAAAGTACGAAGTTTAGCAGTAGTTCTTGCATCCAACTACCTAACAGACCATCGTCCACCAGATTCTCTCTCCTTCAGACAAACAAATCACTTGGGACATTTACCTGATGTCGATGTATTCACCAAAAATCACCTCATCTGACACACAGTGATGAAATCATTTCATTACTATGATGTCAGATATGATAAATGCAATCTACATCAGGTGAACAACGTCCCAGATGATTTGATTGAAATCTTGAAATGAGTTTTTTTTATAATAGAGAGGCAATTGTGTCCATAGTGCAACAAACTAGCAAATCAAGTTTACTGAACTTTGAATTGGTGGCAAGATTTTTGGCAGGACAACCACAAGCAACATAAGAGGACACACATCCCAAAAAAACATAAACTACTTTGTTGTCAAGCATTTCTTGGTTACAAACTGAATCAACCGGCCATTTACTGTAAACTGTAAGCTAGTAAGTTTAAGTGATTTTGACAAAAAACTCACATTGATGCTACCCACAAAAAAATATACATTAACCTTTTTGTGACATGCTATAAATGCTTCCTTTACCAGTGCATCTTAACTCCTGTTTGTGATTTGGCATGGCAATTTTCTGTGACTCCAAATCCCATTGACCTACCAATGAATTCCTCCTTGAGATGTTGGCAAAGTATCACATAAACACACTAACATGTGTATGATTGCACAAATCCCAAAATACAGACGTTGGACGAAAGTGGACCATACGCTACAGGGGCAGAAATCTTTTCCTTTTACTTTAAAATTAATCAAAATAATAACCCAAGGCTTTGGTACTTTCTATTTTTTTTTAATTATTAAATACCATAAAGAACTCCATGTCATGATAAGCTAACAACTGCACAATCAGTCTAACTACTATGAGTTACTGAAATACATTGTCAACATTAAATTAATTTAATTTCCTTACCTTAGGGCTAATGACGGGAGCATGATCTTGCATAGCCATTATACCATTAGATATCTCTAGGCCAATAGTGGTTAGTACAGCCTGGACGTTGAATGGCTTCTCTAACCTCTCCGATAATCCGGACATGGCATCTGGAAAGGAATTTGACATATTACTAATCACAATAATGTAGCAGATAAATACAGTAGCTACTTCAACACACTGTACACTGAAGAGTATATTCCTAGTTATCTTGAAAATGGAAAAAATACCTCCAAACCTCAAAGCTTTTGATATGAAGCAATAAAAGTACCAAAATATCTTATCTAGGGTTTAAGCTAGCATATTGTCCAAGCTACCTGAACAATGCTATAATAAATTTCTGTTGTGTTGCTCTCCATGTTAGTTTTCAAAAAGTCTTAAAACAAAAAAAAGCCTCTAAATTGAACACAACCCATATCAAAATTTTGAAGAAAATTCAAACTAGGGAATCATACTCCAAAAAGACTATGGATCTAAATGAAACAAGTGAAAATTACAAATAGTCTAAGAAGAAACCACTCTTCTGCCAAATCCATATTTTGGGTGATGTAAGAATGGGCAGCCTATGCTCTGAGAGAGAGCCAGTGACAGACACTATCATGCCATATTAACTGAAGTCCAACAGTATGAAGTGCAGTAATTATGCAAAGACAGGAAAGCAAAATTAAGAATGTATATATGGGCCATAAGTAGAACCAAAAGTTTTGTTCTAAACATACTTCTAAACTATTGCAAATTGCATTAAAAAAAGTAGGTATACCAAACAACCACACAAAACTGAAAGTTAGTTCATCTGGTTGCTCCTGGCAACCACAAAGTAAATATCTACTAAGACGAAGATGAATTTAAAAGGCCACTTGTGGATGCATAAACATATGGTAATATCATTAGAGATACTTTTGGCTCCAGAATCACTAATCTCATTTATGACATTTGAACTTTCGTCCGCCAGTCATATTTTTTATCCGAACGCACTAAACTGATAAAATGTGAGTGGACATTGCCTTTGCAAGCTTACTTTTGAGCCATAAGAAAACAATGAATTAGGAAAACCACAAGTAAAAAAAAAGAAGAAGAAGAAAACAGAAAATAAAACCAGAAAGTGCAATTAACTTAGAGCTGAACTGAAATCATAACTTTCAAAGGTATGACTCACTGTAAATGTTAAGTAAAAGCAACCATCAAATGTCACTCAATAATTATACTTAAAAGATAATAACAAACTTGACAGGAAAATGTGATTGAGGGTGACCATGTTCCATAAACTTTTCACCAAGGAAGCCCTGAGAATGACATAAGTACAGTGAGTGTGTGTAACAGTCAATAATTAGGCTTTTTCTGTTTATATTGGTTTAATAGATTTATATTTATAATTCTATACAGAGAAAACAGTTTGATATGAATGTGCAACAGTTCAAATGTTTCAAGACCTTATTAAATCAACTGTCAGTTGGGTTTTGGCTTAGATGTTTAAAAGGAAAGGCGAGAAGTGAACTTATTAGTCAGAGCTGAGGTAAAGGAATCATTATAGACAGATGGTATACTAGACTGTTCAATTATCATGTCACGGGACATTCTTTTCTGACAGGTTTGCTGTTAACACTTAATCTGTGAGTGGTTGGAGATGGAATTATCCCAGTTATACTTCCTAAATTAGTTATAACCCTGGGGTAATTTTTCACATCACAATACAACAAGAAACTCGAAGGCAGGCAACATAAATTTATTGGTGCAAATTGCTATTAAAACTGCCCTTCTTACCAACATAGTTCGACCACTCTTTCTGCAGTTCAGCTTCACTGGCCAGACAACCTTTCATAACATTCTGACAAAATGAGTAACAGGGAAGCACCCGAGTGTGTCCATTACAGCTGCCGCACTGAGTCAAACGTGTTAGGGCCTCTTTACATGATTGAGAGGGATCCACCTGAAGAAGGGAAGAAAATAAATGATCTTGTTAGGGCCTCTGTAACTGAGATCATGGGTCCAACGGAAGAAATAAACAACATTTGACTGAACAGATGTTACAATCATGGCTGTGCCTCAGAAAACATATGATAAGACCTTTTAACTGCAAAAAAAGAAAACAAAACAGGATGAGCACATAGCAAGTTCAAGAAGATAAGCAACACAGACAACATACAAACTGTTCTTGTAAGAGCATAAGTAAATGTGAATTGCTCTAACCGGTTGTTAAATACTTGTGTATCTGGCCTGCTGCATGTTTTGTTGTAAGTTCTGTATGTCCATGTTTTTACATCATTTAGCATTGCCTTCCTTGAGTTGTAGTTTGATCATTTGTTTGTGATGACATGCTGTTGCCAGGCTTTTTAGGAAGCACTTCGTTGAATAAACACAAAGCACGTAACCTATTGTGTTCATCTCATTTCTTTCTGAGTGTTGAGTTTTCTCCCTCTGACAATTCCCCCTAACTCACTTGTGTGGGTATTTGTGCCTATACGTATACCCCTTTGGACGAAGGCATTTCTATAGCCTTGCTCTAAGTTCCCTTAAAATTCATTCTAGCACTGTGCCCTCTCAGGTCAAGCCCACATTCATTCTCATTCAGACAGGCAACTGCACTGTGATATCAATATCTCAGAACTAACAAGAAACCACAGAATTTCTATACAGTTAACGCACACTAAAATAAGTTTAGCAGTTTAGGAGTTTGGAATATTAGTCACACAAAATAAAAAATTGTGACAAATATCTCCTCAACTGAACTCCTGTCCAAGTCTATCCTTCTGCTCATTCAGTGGTTGCACTTTATTCTGAGATATTCTGTTATACATTGTTTGACATCAAGGATGGTGTCATCCCACCATTTGAATCTGAACATCTTGACAGCGGGAGAGGGGAGGGACAGGGATAAAACAAAAATAAGATATGCTGTAGGCCACCTATCACACATAGCCTACAACAGTGTAGTTAGGGCCACATATTGTACATCATAGGCCAAACATAAGCCTCAATCACAGGGTTCTCTCTCTGTACAGCAGGATATCCTCAATTTCTAATTTACTTTGTGGGAGGAATTTTTCAAACATATGACAGAGAAAAGAAGGAGTGATATTAAATCTAATAAGTAGTAGGAGTAAGGAGGTTAGCAGTACAAGAAAGGTTAAATAGGTCCAAGGATATCAAATCATCAAATGTAAAACGTAGTCTGGTGATTTAGAAAATAACAGTGATCACACATATTGAAATTCTAAACCGACACAAAAAAGGGATACAACAAGAACAGAATAATTGTTGGGAAATGAGAGCAGTATCAAATAAGGTCATAGACATCTAGCCCTGTTGAAGAGAGGGAAAAGTGTAATGATACCAGACAGTGTGGGGGGAGGGAGAAACAGAGACATTAACTATGAGACCAGACAGTGTGGTGGTATCAAATATGCTAACTAAACAACAATAACAGACAGCGTAGGGTGTAACAGATACATAGACTTAACTATGATACCAGACAGTGTGGGGGAGAACAGAGATGCTAACTTAACTATGATACCAGACAGTGTAGGGGGAACTCTGAAGGATGGTCCTGTTGAATGTGGTTTGAGGTTGGCCAAGGAGAGGGTCCTACTGGTACATGTTATTGCTGAACACAGTCTAATGTTGGTTATGCAATACTTAGTGAGCATTTGCTGAATGTTGATCTGGGTAAGTTAGGGAAGGGTAGTGCTTGTACTGGTGAACACTTCCCTTTCCAAATCATTCCTGTAGAAAAGCGATTGTATGGAGAAAGGTGACAAGAATGAACACTTTATTTGTCATTTATTACGAATTCCCTAAAACTCATTGGTTTGGGAATTCGCTTGCGACGTACTCACCTCATATAACCTATGCATTACCATATTGACCATGGTCTAGCATCTGGCAATTTTGTGTGTGTGTGCTTAATGGTGGAGTGACATGAAAATGACACTTTGTAGTATTGGGTGCACTAAGTTTTGGAAATGTTGAAAATAGCCACAAATTTCATCCAAATCCATAAAAGATTGACATATTTACAGGCAAGTTAGTGTCTCTCAGCTATGTCATGAATAAACATTAGCTAAGTATGCAAAGTCAAGAGATAGACTCCCATATGTCTTATATTACTCATTAGTTTAGGCAACCTTTATTTCAGGGACACTTGAGAATTTTATATGCCATATTTTATATATGAGGGTTTTATGTTGGGAGCATGTATTTTCTTCTACAAAAATATATCATTTACCAATGTGAAACTCAGTACTAAAGTAATTAAGAGGCAAAATATATGGGGTTAACAAAAGAATAACTGACACTGTGCAACATTCCACGTCATCTGCTTTGCATTTTGCTCAAACTTTGAAAAGTCATATCTCAAAAAAAAAATAAAAGATGTACACAAAATTCCAACAGATTTAGGATTTTACTTTGCAAACTTTTGCATGAAGGGGGCTCTTTTTTGCAAGCATGTCATACAACCTTTCATACCACTGTTTCATAGTGACTCTAACATTAAACCAGCAATAAAGCAGTTTTATCACAGTATCTATTACAGGATAAAATTACATCATAAAATCTCAGATTTCTCATCACAGTAATGTCAGTCACAAGTTAACTGTCACTAACAACATCTGCAATGAACCTTCAGAAAAAAAAAGGAAAAAAAGCACATAAACAAGCTTGATTTTATTGCTCTCAAGTGAATTAAACAAAAGAAAAAGAACCAGACAGCCAAGAGGCTTAGCGATTCCTTGTCATTATTATACTTGAAATGTCCAAATGCCCTACTAAGATACTGTGCTCACAGTATCTTAGTGTGAAATTTAGAGTGACACCCAATCTCAATTCAAGTACTGGTCTTTCCTGTATACAGCAAACCGTGTGATGTGGCAAAAACTGAATCATCACAACTACTTGAAAGTAAATGAAGGAAGTAAGACAGGTTTAACTACTGTATATTAGCCTTTTCTAGTTCTAGTGTTAAAGTTGAAAATTAAAGTCACAGAATTCAAATTTATAAGACCAAAAATACTAAGAAAAAATACTAATTGAATTTTATAAAACATTTCAAAGTATTGCTGGTCTGTGAATGCTGGTAAACACCAAATACTTATTTACCCACAAGAAGAGAGAGGAAAAGAAGGTACCATCTGATTACTAACATTTTGCACCTCCTAATGGCCAAGGTCTTTAAATGTCCTACCCACACACCAACTTTCACCGATCTCCCACCTTCCCTTCAAAAACAAAAGTGATAACAAGATTGTTGTTACACACACACACATATACACACACATACACCAAACCAAAATCACCGTCGCATAGATTTATATTTGCCTGCCTTCGGCAAGGAATCACAAAAGGTATTCCCTCAGGATATAAGAAATGTGATGCTGACTCATTTTTTTTTGTTTGGCAAGTTCAAGCATTTTCTCAGCTACATTGCTTCATGCTAATGACTAAATATTGGACAAAAAAAAATCAACATCCACACTACTGGAACAATGCAACTTTCTGCCATCAACAAATTTAGTAACATTTTGGAAGATGCATTTAAATTTCTTTTTGACTCTAATCGTTGATGATGAGGATACAGTAAGATGGAGACGTACTTTCCCTGCCCTCCAATTTCTGCCGTGACTCATAGGTCATTATTCAACCAATTATACTTTGCAGTGTGTATGTCAGATTGTATTCAATGGTGAATATGAGACAACTATCGCAGACCAGCAAGCAGTAGGCCAGCCTGCCAGCCAAACCAGCAAGTCAGTCAGTCAGTCAGCAGGTGTATAGTGCAACTTCTGAGATATATCTGCAGTAAGGCACTAATTGTAGGTAAGAAAAAGACAAACCTGGCTAGTGTTGTTATGCACACTGACTGGTTGTAGATGATGTGTTCTGTGTCACTTGAAGTGTGAATTTAAAATCTGCCTGACTCAGAATATTAACTTGAAAACGGGCACAGCAATTTTCTTTGAATTAGAACAATGAGGTAGCTTTTGAGGAAGCTTTAGACGCAAGTACCTGAGGGAGTTTTTTCAAATAAACGTTATACTATAGTAACTGATTAAAGACTCATTCACATATTCTCATCACTGGGAAAGAAGAACTAAGTAGACAGATCCTTTTGAAGATAGTTCATGAACTGTTTTCAGAAATGAAAATTGTTGGCCAGCTCTTACTTCTAATCAAATCAACAAGGCTTAGCATCAGCACAGTTTTATGACCAAAAATGTTGGAATAAAAAACATACAGGAAACCATGTGCACCACTTGAATTTCTAACATCACATACCTGTGTTTACCATCCATGGTAGATCATGCAACATAAAGCAGTTGAAACATAAAAAATTTACGGTCGTAAATTAGGTGCAAAATGACAGTAATAGTCATTCTGCAGTAGGTTCCAGGCACCACGTCTCTGGAATGTGTCTGACTTATAAACCTTTTGATGAATATTTTACATCAAAATGGAATCAATCTGTTTCAAGTTTTTCTTCTTAATATCAGTGGTTCTAAAGATCACCAAACAAATGCACTCAAATTGTGTCACAGAAAGTTAATACTACAGTAACACTGATGACCACTTACAACATCCTAGCAACAACAACACCTAAAATTTATGTGGTACAGTATTTTCAACTGACACTAGCTCCAGAAATCTTGGGTGGTGATACTTGCCACTTGCTTACACTTATGGACTGCTCAACTTCACTTAAAGTGTTCCTGAATTGAAGTTGTAACACCATGCTTATGTGCTCTATACTTTGAATAACATGCTGCTGTGTTATCACAGAGTTAGTGGATTCTTGTATTTCATTAATACAATGTACCATGGCCTAGCAGATGACAGTAATCAGCAGAAGGGTTCCAACCACATGGTAATGTGGTACTACTGGTTTCCACATGACACTGTCATCATTATTACAGACAATACTCAGCAGGAAAGCATGACATAATCAGAAACTGAGAAAGGAAATATGGACACACGACTCCCTACGCCGCTGATGTCTCCTTATTACACCAATGCATGACGATTTAATTTCCACATTTTCAATTCGGGTCGCTTATTTCAGGACTGACTCAAAGAGTAGAATTTAACTCCCATATTCAGTTGGTGAAGAGAGGAACACTGATTGGTTTCAAGCGCATTTGCAATGCAATCATATTTTATTTTCAGTTACCCACAATACACTCACATAATTATGCATATCAATGTATCAATCTGAGTTGGCTCCATGCATGTGCCAGACTTGGTTGTTAAATTTTTGAGACAAAGAACTGAAACTGGAAAGCAGAGCTGTTAGTGGATTTATTTGGCACCAGGAACAACTGAAGAGTTAGTGTTAAAATGTAGCTTGGACTACACAATTATAGCCCTACTATAAAAGTTCTGAGTGGCATGGTAACTACCAGAGTGTCTGGCATGATCTCATTCAACTTAAGGAAGGGAGGAGGGAAGAAAGACAGAGGAAGGATGGGTGGATGGATGATGATGGGTAGATGATGAGGTGGGTAGATGAATATGGTTAGATCGATGGTGGACGTATTAGAAGTCTAACGTAAACAAGAAAGGTCACATGACAAGGCATGGAACAATCAAGGCCACAAGTTCATGACAGGACTACTACTTGACTTTCTCAAGCTGTGAAGAATCACAACTGTGAGAATCATTATTGTGAGCTGATATTGTGAAAAATAAAAGATATGTTACATTACTTAGCATCATAACTTATGGACCTGTAACATCATTCCTAAATTATTAAACGACCTATTTGACAATGGTTAAAATGATAAGACACAGTGTATAACATGATCTTACTGGAATGTATGGTATCCTTTGTCTCACCTACAAACAATGGCAACACGGAATACTTTGACATGGATAGATGCTTCTATTTAGGAATTTTAACTGTACATACATTTCTCAATTATAATTTCCCATATGTCTAGTCATCCCAAAATTTCCATTAACTTAGTTTCTTGTAGTGCACTACAATTGCAGATACCTATCAAAAGGCAACATTTTTTCCCCCTAAGTTTCCAGAGTTCATTTTCTAAAAGGGCAGTTTATTGGACAATCTTCAAAGGGAAATGGAATGCTGTCTGTAAACAAAGTGACAGCTGGGGTCAAAAGGTCAAAACCCACCAGCACTCTTGCAGGGCTCAAACCAGCTATTAGAAGATCTAACCTTTCATTTTGACCACGGAACTCCTTCCAACAAAGAAGAAATTCCTGACAATACATGACCAGTGTGGCTGGCTAATTAAACCAAATACTCCACAAGACTCAAGGTTTGAGCATGTACACCACAGAGTTGTGGTTACAATAGCAATCAGTCTTGAAGGGAAAGAAATATACTTAAGCCTTTTGTTGCCATTCAGGCACCACCATTTGACTGGTAAAATTTAACTACTTTCACTTAAAACTTGAGGCATGTTAATTCCTAATTGCTGTAACAAGCTGGTGTGGTTGGCAAGGTTTGCAGAAATTAAGAGTAGTTTAGACTGTCATTGCTTAAAAGTGTGAGCTGGATTTGTTCTATGTAAACGTGAGATTGACTGAACAGAAAATCAATTCTCTCTTGATCCCATGATTATTTTCTAATTAGCCTGATTTTAGTAATTCTTGGAAAGCTCTTACATGCGAGTTAAATACCTTGACACTCAATGAACTGAGAATACCACTGACGATATTCACAGAAATGTCTACACCAGAGTATGCCTTGATGAAGAAATAAAAGTCAACAATGATTGATGACATGACTGGTTTTGGGGTTTCCTCAACATGGTGAAAACCAGGGCGATCTACAACACACAGGCACAATGTTGTAAATTTGTTCTGAGACATACTGCGCAAAATTTAACTATGCACTTATGAAAGCATGTGTTAAGTGAATGTCTATTAAAGATGTGAATTGGTGTAAACGAGACGACTATTGGCATGGGGTAAGTACTGCACCCACATGATCAATCAATTCTGCTTATGAATAAACACATCTGATAATGAACACATTGTACAGAACAATGAACTGAAACCCTTGGTCAAATTTATTTAAATGAATCTCTGACTCTGTCAAGGTCTTCTCAAATAATTCAAACTCTGTGCAAAATTAAGTAGTCTCAAAATATCAAAGTAAAGCCAAAATTCAATTCATGAAATTTATGACACTGAACAAACTTCTTGCTTGCCCTCTTTAACACATCTGCAGGACTTCTTCTTTGTTGCTTCAGTGACTCACTTTCTAACGAGTTGGGGGTCCACGAATGCAATATTTTTGCATTCACTATTTATGGGAATGTGACAACATGCACACCACCAATTTCAGGTAAAGGCCTCAACATTCATTATTGATCAGATGGTCATTAAGAACGGAATTCAAGAAGATGTAAGAACATGGGGTGGGGGGGGGCACAGTTTGTTAGGTGCAAAACTGTGGGAGTCGTTATCAAAAACATCACAGGATGGGTGACACACATACTTGATCAAATGGTAAGCAGGAGAGGTGTGGAGGTAGTGGTGAATGATCACATTAATCAGAATCACTAGTATTAAACATTAAAGGGAAATAAGGCGTTTGTTTTACAGAAAACAACCACATTATTAAAACCATTATTTGTGGACACAGAATGAGAGACTATTCGAAACAAGCAAGGACAGCAGCCTTCTCTCTGAGAAATGAGTTTCTGACAGATAGAAATTCAGTTATTTGTTGCTCACTAATAATTTGTTCACCCAAACTTTTCAAAATTCAAATGATGCATCTTCCGTTACTCATTACACTCATAATGTTTTTTTAAGCTAAGAGCTCTTAAAGATGAATGTTTTTCTAAAAGAAGGAAATAAAGAAAGGATAGTATGTGACTGTATGTGACACTCTACGAGTGGTACTGTGAAATGTGCAGTAGCTATCAGAAAGCAGCTTGCCATGCCTCATCCCTTCCTTGAGAAAATATCAAAGATGCTGAAATTTGCCATTTTGACAACATATTTCCTGTACTGAAAAGGAATATCAAATTCAATAAATATTAAAATAAATCAAGTTTGGAATATCAATTTAGTAACAATAGATGCCTCCAGGATCCTCTACTTCAAAGATGGAACCTTGTCTAACATCCTGTGATGACCTTCTGAGAGAGGATTTTTAGGAAATCCAATGTGCAAAACGGCCTTTCAATTATTTCACTGTTAAAAATAATATTATCCTTTTCAGTACCTCTTTTTCCACCCAGTTGTCAGAGGAACTTTGCAAACTTTTTAATGGTAAAAGAAAATGAAGATTTTGCGTAATAAGGTATCTCTTTAGTAGTTTCAGCAGATTTAAAGAAATGAAATGGAACATGAATGTAATGTACCATGGGTTCATTGGAAAGAGAAAGTTGAAAGAAGTCTTGGAAATGAAGATTATAATGAAGAAATCAGCAAACCACTTTAGAGGAAGCCTAAAATATCTTATACTCTTACCTTATCATTACCAAGCACACATAAATATTCTGATCTCCTACTTACAAATACTTATTTTTCTGAATATCAGAGGTATACCTCCGGGATAGAGGGCACGGTGCTGGAACTTTATCGTGGAATGTGTAGCACTGAGTTAAACAATGCATCAGAGTAAGCATAGGGTAAGTAGATCTATGATGTGATATCAACTTGACCATTTATACACCATTCCCAGAAAAGGAGCACTAGATAAACAAAGTCAAAGAAAGGAAGTCAAAGGACTTTGTGATTCCTTTCCAATATTCAGGAAGAACACAGGACACTACATACCAATCTTGAAATTTGAACCCCTTATCCTTCTACAGAGAGCATGCCCACACTAAGTTCTTTTGACCATTGTGTGTACTTAGCAGTTTTATAACTTTTCACACTTTGACTTCTGGTGACCTCAAATGACCTTTGACCACCACCAAAATCACTGGTGATCATCTACTCTCTATGACCAACCCACACACTCAGTACACAATTAGTCCAGATTGAGCTCCTTTAGAGGCCATGTTAAAAGGGTTTCACAGTTTGACCTCTGTTGACCTCAAATGACATTTAACCTTCACCAAAAACAATAGGAGTCATCTACTCGCTAAGACCAACCCGCACACTAAGTATAACATTAGTCAAGATTACCCTTCTTGAGATATTGTGTTTACAAGGTTTTCACAGTTTGATGTCTGGTGACCTCAAATGAACTTTCACCTCTACCAAAAATAGAGCAATACAACCATTCAACACACCAAGTACGACATAAGTCATGCCTATTTGCTTCTCAAGACAAAATGTTTATATAATAGTTACAAGGGTTTCACAATTTGACGTCTGGTGACCTCAACTGACTTTTGACCTCCACCAAAAACAATAGGGATCATTTACTCAATATGACCAACCCACACACCAAGTATGAGATTATCCCACAACTCAATGGTGTGGGTATTCACAAGTGATATACTTACTCCATGCTTACTCATGTATCACGTTTGACCTAGTTCAAAGTGCATTCACAAGCTAATCTGACACAGCATCCTCCTCTGGCATGATAGGCTAACTGGCCAAGGCTCGTTACGTGCATAGTAAAATTCTTACTTACAAAGCTCAAAGGGGCGAGACAGAATTTGCAAAAATATGATGAGACCCAAAAATAAACACTATCAGAAAAGGCATGCGTAAACAGCAGAGTCTAACAAGGAAGAGCTAGGTAAAAGGGGGTGTGGTGCCAGAATAATTTTTCAAGAGTGTGTCTGAGCTGTCTGACAATTCATTATTGAAAGCAAGAGGTAAGTGCATGTCTACAATGTGAATACGTTTCATTCTGACTGGGCTTGAAATTCACCTCTGATGCATGAAGCAAGAGGTAAGTACATGTTTACAGTGTGAATGTCAAGGTTACCCTTCTTGAGATATTGTGCTTACAAGCAAGGCATCACAAACACACACATATACATGTACACACACTCATGACATTGCTGCTGTATAGATTTCTTTTGCAAAGAATCAAGAAAGGAATAGGAAATAACACTAAACATTTTCAGTCCTAATCATTGTGCTGTACAATAGCACATACACATACAAAGAATACAATAACCTTTCACTACATTAAGGAATCCATATGGGCAACACATGCACATGCAAGCCTATCAAGAAATGGATGTTGCACTGTGCATGTTTACAGTGAATCTCACCCCATTAGCCGCACTACTAACAGTCACCACACAGGTATACCTCTACCCAGAAAATAATTGCAAAAAACCATTTTCAACCTTTACCATAGTACTTTTGCCAACATCTCATCTTGTATGTTTTTTTTTAAGTAACGTAATTAATCATCGTGCTCAAAAGTTTCCGGAAGGCTTTCATTTTGTCAGCGGCCCGGTGGCGGTTGAGAGAGTGGTATAAGATTTGGTGGAGAATGCAATTAGCTGCCAAACCTATCCAAGAGCTATGCATAATAAGATGCCCTCCTTAAAGGAGAAGTGCATGCCTTCCAAAAAAGGCTGATGTAAAACATGGAAGTACAAACTCCTGGAAGATCTGTCAATATTACTGAACAATTAAGAAGAATGAAGACCTCTGGAATGTACAGGATAGATCATGGTGACACCCTGATGCATATGAAATCAACACAACTAACTACTAATACATAGCACTCATGAATTAAAAGATATTTTTAATGTCATAAGTTTATGTGAATTCAATAGTCAAGACCATTCAAATAGGATGAAATTGCAGCACAAAAAAAAAAGAGGTAAAAAAGATAAAGAGTTTTGTCTAAACCAGACAAAAATGGAATGAAGGGATGAAAATGAGAGGACAGGGTGGAAGATTACCAGACAAGAAGATAGACTGTGGATGAGTTAACAGAGACAGGTCAAAAAAGAGAGATGTAAATAAGTTGCTGTGCCAGTCTCTCTTGGGTCCATGATCAAAACATTGATTGCTTCAGAAAAAGGGTGATGACAGCCTCTGTAATACCTCTTTCAATTTCTTTCATTTTGTGTCTGACAGTGCTAAAAGCATCTTTTTGCAGGCTTTTAAAGTTGATGATTTCACGGATAGATTGATCCACATAGACAGTGCTTCCTCAACCTGCACTGTTAAAGATGGCAAATGACTGCACTCAAAACACATTGCTGCTAGTGAAGGTTAATTTGACTCCCTACACATTCAACATGAACAAGAGCATACAGGAACTTCAAATACTGTCACATTTAAAGGGGTGTTTACAGTTATTAAGGAATGAATTGTACACCTTTTTCAACCATAAGCCAATGTAATGTTGGTCTAAAAAACAAAGTAGCAATTTAACACACATTTTAAAACTGCTTTTACTTTAACCAACAACACATGAAGTCTTGGGACAAGGTCGCACAGACTCAACAATAAAATTTAAGCATCCTAGTAAAAGACAGGTACATCAATTCGTTGCTAAGGCAAATAAAAGATATTTTGCAATTTAAAGAATGTTGTAATTGTGACACAACTGAAAAATTAAACAACTTTTTGAACTTTCTTTTTCTTTAACAATGAACTGTAGAGAGCACTAAAGTATTTGGGTCTCTTTGTGCCATTTTTTTCCCTTGTTTTCTACCTTTTTACAAGACATAAAATCTGCTCTTTTTTTTTGACAGCTTGTAATATTAATCAAGTCATCTCTCTTCTGCTTTAAGTTCTGATGAAGAA
>VJOZ01031360.1:4664-15038 GCA_009801055.1 Stichopus horrens
TGTAATTAAAAGCCTTACCAAAAATTGGGGATAAAATTTTAATGTTTTTCCTTTTTGCCTACACATGCAATCACTTTAAGATTTGCTTTGGTCTAAACTAGACTTACACTGGGATGACCATGGACACACCCATGATTTCACTCTCACAATGACATCATAAGGCCCTGGCAGACTATGACTTCCTCCTCCTTAAAACAAATGTCAAATAATTCTTTCAGTCCCCCCCCCCTTGAAATCAAAATGTTTAATGATATGTTTCCATATTTCTTTGTAAGTGTTTTTATATTTGTTATCATTATCTTTGTAACATTTTTATGGATTTTATGTTTTCTTTGTGCAAGCTCCAATTTTCTACTGGAGAAATAAAACTTTTGTGTACTTGCTTACATAGATATGTTGGTAATTTGACCAACAGATGAACTGCTGTAGTAAAGCCTACTAACAGATTTGACACATTATCAGTGTTGATGACATCCAGAGATCACACACGTACTTGTTTGTGAAGGTTTTTGTTGACCTTAAAAATTTCCTTGGTAACATACACTCATCACGTACAGTCTTAACAAAATGTAGGGTAATCACTTCAATACAAATGACAAAAATATAGAAGTGAGAGACTACTTAAACCTTCTCTTTTGGATATGACCGTACCTTCTTTATCTTCTTGACTCCTCAAGTAGTAAGCGAGGAGTTTGGAGGTTGCTTTGTATTCCTCCCACGACATCATCACTGGTTTCTTTTTTGGTTTGCTTGGACTGGTAGATTTGTCATCTGTTTGTTCTGATGGTATCTGCTCATCTGTCTCCATGGCATCAATCTCTTTCTCATTGTCATTCATATCTGATAAAGACAACATGCAAACATTAGCACTATTAAATGATATACAACGGCTGCTATTTACACCATGGTTACCAACCATATAGAATATTAACACCTTGCGTGCCAGCCGTTCTGGTTATTGGTTGCCAGCCATTCTATTTACACCTTGGTTGCCAGTCATTCTGGTTATCAACACAATGGTAACAAGCCACTCAGGTTACTTACACACACTGGTTGCCAGCTAGCCATTCTGGCTACTTAAACCTTGGTTGCCAGCCATTTTGGTTAACAACACCTTGGTAACCAGCCCATTTCAGGCTACTTATACCTTCGTTGCCAGCCCTTCTGGCTATCAATACCTTGGTTAACAGCCATCCACTCTACCTACACTTTGGTTGCCAGTCATTTTGGCTATCAAAACCTTAGTTACCAGTCATTCAGCAATCTTGGAAAAAATTGTTGGGACACTTTGTTGTACACTACAAATATAATACTAAATTTTAGGTGTGAGGATAACTTGAAACCCCCCACCCCTTTCCAGTGTTGCGCTATATGAGTAAATCTACACCTTGACCAGTAATTCTATCGCCACCATTGAGGGGGAGTGGGGTGTCCTAAGGTATTTTGTCCAAGATTGAGGCTACATACACCTTTGCTGCCTGCCATTCTGGTTATCAACACCTTGGTTTCCTGCCATTCTGGTTATATCAACATTGGTTGAGTGCCATATCTCAGACAAATTCATTAATTTCAAATGTACATGGAGCAGTGCTGGTCCCTCTAATTTCTCTATTATTTATCATATCAAACTTCACATGTCAATTGAAAAAGTACTGCAAGATATACTAGTATGAACGCACCATTCAGTACTGTGGTCTCTTTGAAGGAACACACATATTCAGTCTTATCTAGTGGATGGTTCATTACATATGCAGTAATGATTGTTGAATGTTTATGTACAGCCTATGATGTCTGTTTAATGGTTTATGTATATTCAGAAACAACATTTTACATACTAAAGTGATTGCATTTGTAGACAAAAAGTAAAAGCATTGAAATTTCATGTCCAAAAGTTTGGTAAGGCTTTTAATTGCACCATTTGGACAATTTGACATAACAACAAAGAGTGCAAAATATGATGATGTTTGACAGGTTTCATTCAAATAAAAAATGTGTTTCTTTGAATAAGCCAATGGGAAGTATACTAGTATTGAATATTCAGTTATTCAAAACAATTCATGATCACTGACACTGCAATGGTGTGGTCAGTTTGTAGGTTATTTGTAAATAAAGTGCTTCTTTTCACCAAATACTACAATTCCCGATACCAAACACATGAGCAACGACTTGAGAAGTATGATTTTGATACACCAAGAGGACCTCTGCTATTGCATATTCATTATGTAGGTGCTCAAAGAAAGCTTCATTATTTTTCAAATATGACTTCTGTTTTTATTCTTTTTATGCCAATCTGTTGCTTTTAAAGTGTAGTTACTGTCATTTCCATTCACTGAAAGACATAGTCTATCCATGCACAACCTTGTGTGTGCAGTTAAATATAAAGAAAGGCTAAGATCAAACATCTTAGCTTTCTGGTTTTTCAGTACACATGCAATCACTTTANNAACTCACCAAACATTTCTTCTTCCTCATCATCAAAGTTAATAACTGGTTGTTCCACTCTAATGATGGATTTGTTTAACAAACGGAAAGCTTCCTTCACATGTTTTGGTTGAACCTGATAAATGAAACAAACAGGTAATATTTCTTTCTTGTTGGTAATTACTTTTTCTATCCTGTAGGAGCATATAACGTATGTTGGTACCTTTATGGAAAACTGTTTTTCTGGTGTCAATCAATAAGCACATGGTGTAACATAAAGCAATTTTCACACCTTATAACCTTTTATATCTTATGATCAGAGTAAAGCTACAGATGCAATCTTAGCTGCTGAATTAATCCCCCATCCCTCAGTTTTTCTACACTGACAATTGAGAAGGTAGAGCAGTAAACTTATAGGAGCTCAATCTATATGTAACAACTGACCTCATCTTGACAGTGTAGTCTGGCCATGGCCTCAGAGAGTCTAATCATACTTTCCAATTGCCGGACCGTGATTCTCCATGAAGACATAGATGCAGAGCTATCTCTTTGACGTAAGTGACGGTATTCCTCTACCATAAATTCTTCAGATTCCTTGGTTATCTGTTTGAGCAGATGAAATTAACATTGTGTTTGTACCATGGGTGACTTCTTCAAATGTGCTTTTTCAGGAAGCACACATACAGGAAGGTCTAATATACACAATCTAAAGTAAGAAAATGACTGTCACATGCAGTTATATAATTACACCATTCCTACCCAGAAATGGTTCGAGTGTTACATGCATACATGGGGTAATGCTTCACCCAGTTATTCTTGCTAAAGAAACCACAATGTGTTACATGCAGTGACTGAGGTTATTCTTAAACAGTAAGATTCCTACCCAGAAGGCATTGAGTGTGACATGCAGACACTGTGTGACAACAGTGACACCTGCATGCCACTAGCAGACTCAATAAAAACTGTAAAGAATGTGTAACTAACATCTGTAAGCTATAAGAAATAACCATTTGAACATTGAAGATTTCTTCAGAATTCAGTCACACAACAATGCTCTACTGACATGCATGGATGATAAACATTAGGTTGAAGTTTTGTAGGAGAAACCCTACCTGTGGTTGAAACTGTCTGGCAAAGGTCAGGTACCTTTGAATGTCCTCAACAGAATAAAATCTTTCGACACTCTCTGACTGTCTGGCATGCAAGTCGACGATTCGACGGGCAATGGCATAATCTGTCACCTGTAAAAGCCAAATGTAGAGAAACCAGTGTTTTTGGAGGAATTTCACATGAAGTTAACTGTTTGTCTACATTTCATATCCACTCAAAAAAAAATCAAACCAATCTAGCAGAAGCGCAATATCTTTACTTTAATACAAAAGTACACAGCTTAGGCATATGCTTGCAGATACAATACTATCAGTTGTACTACATTGACTTAACTACACATTGAAGAAATATAGATGAAGTAGTATGGTAAATTGTTTGAGATCCACCTTAAAACTATTCACAGAATAATTCAGTCAGTCACTATAGCACACCACACATATTACAGAATGAGAATGTAAATGAAGCCTCTCATAATACACACTAGACCAATACCTCTTCCCTAAAATCACTTGATCTTAACCTCATTTGAATAATCATTTAATTCCCACCTCAATGCTATAATTAAGAGACTCTTACCTAATTACTGCAATCACAAGACTATTATCTAATTGCTATAATCCCTGATTTGACTCCAACTTCATTGGTATCACCACGTGACTGCTATCTCATCGCACTAGCAGATTCCTATCTTGTTGCTATAGTCACTTGAATTCTACCTCACTGCTATAACCACTTGACTCTTGCTTCATTATTATAATCACTTGATTCTTACCTCATTGCATTCATCTACCAAAATAAAGAAGAGGTCAAAACGAGACATGATTGGTGCAGACAACTGAATATTCTGTTTCAGAGGCTTTGATTTGTCGTAGCGTCCTCCGATGGGGTTAGCTGCTGCCAGAATTGAAGTGCGAGCATTTAGCGTTGCCTGAGGGTAAGACATGGAAATGTCTCAGAAGCTACACTCTGCTTTTTACATTGAAGGTATATTACAAGTAATACGAGTTTTGAATGTTAGGATGTGTGTACTGGTATACTGTGACTAACCTGCTGTGTCGAATAGTAGCAGTCAAATTAATCTAATCATAAATATCTTATCTTCCCAGTGGTGAGATGTCACTCCTGATGTCATTCCAGTTCTAAACTTAAATCCACATACATCATTTTATTTCCAAATCTGGTTGATGTCAAAAGAGTCCATCTAATTTATAATAGATTCTTTGTAACTTTTGTCTTTACCTTGATTCCAGCCTTTGTAATGGAGATTGTCTGTTGTTCCATGGCCTCATGAATAGCAACTTGGTCTTTAATATCCATCTTATCAAACTCATCAATACAGCAAACGCCCTGAGTATAAAGCAAACATCAAAACAACTAGCATTCAAAATCTTATTCACAAACATTCAATAACTAGTATTAAGTATCCCTTGCAATATTTATCAAACGATACATTTTTAAGAAGAATAATAGTGTTTCTGAATACTGTAGATTATATCAGCATGAGTTTCCTAGATATTTGGGTTATGACTAACACTAATACGATATTCAGCTTTGTAACAAACCAGAAAAAGCATACTCACATTATCTGCAAGCATGAGTGCTCCTGCCTCAATCACAAATTCTCCTGTTTCTTCATCCTTGACAACAGCAGCTGTAAGACCAGCAGCTGAACTGGCTTTCCCACTGGTGTAAACAGCCCGAGGGCTGAACTCTTCCACAGCTCTGTGTAACAATAAATATCAGTTTTCCCAGTGAAGGTAATTTCATTTGAAATCAGAATGCAACTTAACATTGTCTTGACTTACTGCATGTTACGAGTGCACCCCATTGTTACTGATTAACTACTATATGCAAGCATAAGGGAGCGAATTACACTCTGATACAGAAGATCATATCATTTAGTTTGTTTACTTGCAAGGAAACAATTTATGTTTTCTGAAGTTATTTATTCTTATTGTTTCTTGAATGTTACATTATGCTAAATGATAGTCAGTTTGTATTCAAAACCACACCTTTAATTTTAATGAACATTTGCACTGCTGGTATGTTGAAGGTGAGACATATTCACTACTTTCATCTGAAACAGAAATTTCTGTTCTGGTGGTAAAGTGATAATGCTGATTAAAAGTTTGCTGAACATAATTCATTTGTAATATATGACATTGAAACTTACTTCAATAACTGACTCTTAGCTGTGCTTGGGTCTCCAACAATGCAGACATTGATATCACCGCGCAGAGTAGTTCCCTCTCCGGTTATTTTTGGTACCCCGCCGAACAACATCAAAAGAATGCCTCTCTTGACTTCATCATTTCCTGCCAAATAAAACAGATAAGTCAATTAAACATCTTGGAGTGATATTTGAAACATTTCACAGCATGAACAGTCCTGTTTTGTCACCTCAATCATTATGAACAAAAAAGTGGGAATGTAATAGTTATAGGGACTCTACTTCAGTAGTTAAGAATAGCTTATGGAAGAGGATTTCTATGACCAGTTAAGGATATTATTATTCAACCTAAACACTATTCTCAGTTACAACGTGGCCTACACACAACATACTGCAATATACTCTGATCTATACAGTACTTACTAGTTTTCTAGTAATCCTAATTGGAATGTGCCTGAACATATCAAGCTTGTTTGAACCCAAAACTAAACATCCATGCAGCTTTATCAAATTAACATTACCAGTACAGACGTTATGTAGATATTTTAGAATTAATGCAGTTATTTTGGAATGAATATTCAATATTTGTCTCTACATGAGCAGTATACAATCAAAGTTTTCCTCTTGACGTTGAACTAACAATATTCGACACACATTTAGAGCATGAACTGGTTATTAGTTACATAGAATGAAAGGTAAGGAAGACACTATTGCAGGCTCTTACATCTCTCAAATGAAAGGGACGAGGCAGGGCTACCATGGTAGGGAAGAGGTTGAGACTGGTGATGAGTATAGTGAGGGCTGTGCATTTTTGATTACATACCATGAATGGTAGGGAAGAGGCTGGTGATAAGGTTATTATACAAGCTCTTGTCCTGGCTCATTTCGTAGACCTTCTGCCATTCCTGATCTGTCATTTGCTTCTTAATTGATTCAGCAGTCATTTCTTCATCTCTTAGGTCTTTTCCACCAAACTGCAAATCAAAATCAAACATTTCCAAATATGTAAATCAATGTTATTAATGATAGCTCAAAATACTTAACCTTGTATACTTATGACCAACTTCTGCAATTGGTTGATTGTATTTTCCAACTTTTCATGCGAGATCCTACAGAACATACTAACATACAGACATCCTGCACACTAATATGGCTGCATGTCTGACATTTTTGGATATGCTCAAAAGTCATCAAGACCTCACACACATACATGCATACAAACACACATACATGCCATCATGAATGCAGTTTATAATTATCATCAAAATCAAAAAGGGATATCTTTGTAAATTAAGCAGTCACATCTGTGTGACATCATAAATTTCCCATAATGCAATTAATGTACCACTGTGAAATACAGTAGATATTCAGATGTGTCCAAACAAAACACAACACTGGATATCTGGTTCTCACCAATTAAGGAAGAAAAATTGTAACTTTTTTGAAATTTTGATCTTCCCTAACCAATGCCTTAAAGATCACGTTTTCAATCATCAACTTATACATACCAATATAAGCATTTTGAATATAATGTGTACAGCAAGTATCACACACACACAGAGCATATATGTATGTACACACCATTATCAAGTCACGAATGAAGCAGTTCCTGGCATATAAACCTTGAATTCAACATTCCTGACAGCAGTTAGCTTAAATCTGAAAATGGTCACATGATCAACAGCATATGGGTGAACACATTAAATGAGGGAAATTTTGTTCTACATGCAGTAACAAAGAAAACAATTTCATATTCCTTTTACAAGACAAGGTCAACAAATTATGCTCACCCTTGGGTTAGAGGCAGACACATGTGATGCCAAAAAGGCTAGCCTGTACGACAGATCCCGGACTCCAAGAGCTTTAAGGCCTCGCACTCCTTCGTGGTCATACCCTTCTCCACCTTTACCCCTAGTACCAGACTCTGCTTGGGCTCCTTTTGATATGTGATGAAAGGTAAGAATTAATTAAATGTTAGGCAAGTAACCAGAATTTAAGAACAAAGAGTGGTTTGGACGCAAAGTCCAGTCCTGCTTCTCACAATACAAAAGCAATTACATGATTTCAGTCAAAGCTTCCATTCTTGAAACATCCTGTTGGCAAAGCTTTAATATTTGGACCTCTGTTGACCTCAGATGGCCTTTAATCTTCACCAAAAACATTTGTGGTGTTGCATGCAATATGGACCATACACATACCAAGTTTGACGTCAGACCAAATTAACATTCTTTGGGTAGATTGTACTTACAAACAAGGTGTCACAAGCACACACACATGTCCTCATTGTTATAAAGGTTATGAATTTCACAGCAACCAAAACACTGTTTGGTATGAAGTCTGTCCATAAAGTTAATTACAAGTTTTTGATGTGAAGACGAATAAAGATAACAGTTGATCTTCTTGGGATATTAAACAGCTCACAAGCTATCCTTCCAGAAGTAAGAATTTAATTTAGCTGGTCCTTGTCACCGGATACTAGTATGGACACAATACCAATATGCCTGGTGACGCTGCAAAAAAACCTTTACATTTAATGCAATATAATAAACACACATAAATTTAAAAGATATGCGACAAACAAACTCATGACTGACCTGGCATAGCAAGCTGGGCTACGTCTGGTACCACAATTAGAGTTCCTGTGAAGTCACATTTATCTCCAGCCTGGGATAGTTCAACCGCCTCTGCTCGAAGAATCACTTCAACGCTGTAACAATAACAGAACCAAAGTGAATGATACATTCATGTATGTAACCACAAATAAAACTGGTGATAAAGTAACCAATCACAGGAATTTAAGATAACCAAATAAATCAAGGAAGAAAATGTCACATACCTCCTTGGAATACTTCCTCTTGGTAACTCTGCCTGTGTTTCTTGGATTCTTACTTTTTGGAAGTCGACAAATCGTGATTTGTTAGTGTCCAGCATAAATCGCTTGCGGTTGGCACACACCGGATTCCTGCAAATTGTCGGCTGCCATGCAATGAAATTGATCAAGAATGTGATCATGAAATGTTAGAAAGTGTAAATTATTGACATTAATTTATAGAAAGAATATAAATGACATCATTTAACATTAACCATGTTGTTTTGTTCTCTTTCATATTGTAATTTGCCAATCAATGAAGGTACCCTGAAGTTACCACTAACATACCTGCTAATGTCCAATAACCTAATCTTAGTGGCATACTGTAGAAAAAGAAACATTCCGCATATTTGCGACAAGAGCCCATGGGCACTGTGGTTCCTTGTATGAAGGTTTTCACGAGGGTTTTCAATATGGTAACCTTACATGCCCTGACATATGTCCAAGCTTCTTCTCATGAGATATCATGTTTACATCGGGGCATTACAAACACACAAACCAAAGTATACGTGCACCTCTTGACTACAAATGTTTTAATTTCATTAAAATCCCACAATGGGTCATCGCAGCCATGCTTCAATATTATGGAGTTTGATACGCACATGTTTCTATAGTTACCAACCTGGGTATATTTGAACTGTTGTTCCACGTCTCTGATGACAGTTTGGCAATCCAAGCAGATGAAGGTACCACTTACAAGTTCTGGATGAACCGGGTGAGTTCTAACTACTTGACCACTGATGCGGACCAGGGTACCAATCTTAGCAGTAGTCAGCTCACGTACCCTGCATAGACAAGAATATTTATCTTAGAGAAGAGAACATGGTCTCTGACAAATGAACGAATTTACTCTCAAAATAACTACTCTCTATCATCCAGTTATTTGCATTCATTATGCGGCATTGCTGTCAAGATGCAAATGTTTAAAAACTTCACTTCACAGCAAAATGACAATTTTAGTTCTTTTGTAATTGAATACAGTATTCTCAATCATCTTCCACTCTGAATATTTAGTGTGTATTAGGTTTGCATTGAATACAGAACACATTAGACAGGCTTTCCCACACCTATCAAGGTTAGTCTAGACATGGTTAAGACAACGAGCACTACTGCATACTTCATATGCTAGGAAAGCCCTGTCTGCTTCTAAAGACATTTCATTTAACTAACTTAACTTACTTGTGCCTTGCAGGGACATCTTCAAAGGCAACATAAAATTCTTTGTTTGGTGGCACTTGTGTTCTGTCTCTGGCAAAATTCCTGACAGCTTTACATAACTGTGGATACACTCTGAAATGTAAATAAATTCAAATGAAAGTGCAACAGATGACTGCAGGTCCTAACTTTATTTTAAATCAGTATTTTATTTTATTTTATTTTACTTTATTTTATTTACTTTATTTACTTTTTACTTTATTTACTTTATTTTACTTTATTTTAAATCAGTAAAAAAGTATTTAAATCACATGTTAAAGCATAAAAGCTAAATCACATATAAAAGTAACTGCATCAGTGTAGTGATGGCAAGTAGGTGCCTGTATTCACTAGATACATAATGGTACAACTTAAGAATTTGACAAACAATATCCAAACATGGAAGTTCAAGACAATCACTTGGTATAAGTAATCAGTAAAGGTTCAATCATGAAAGTTACCTCTATCAAAAGATTTAACAACGAAATAAAATAATATCCCCAGAATGTTTGCAGGGTTAAAGGAATATTCCTAGTAACTAGTGAAAATCTACTTGTTGCTACATTTAATAGGGCATATATTTTCATTTAAGGGAATGCAGGCACCTACT
>VJOZ01031363.1:680-14872 GCA_009801055.1 Stichopus horrens
AGAGCCAGACAGGAAAAAGTCAAAGCTACAAACATCAAGAATCAACAGACAGGGCCCCAAAGACTATATGAAAACCAGCAGTGAGTTAAACATAGATCAGCAAATTTATTTATTCTTATGGTAACCTATCTGTCTATCTTTATGTCTGTCTCTCTATCTCTGTTTGTTTATTCATTTGTTTTGTCTGTCTGTATGTTTGTCTATCTTTTGGTCTGTTGTCTGTCCATTATTGTTAAAAATGCTTTTCCTTTCATATGCTTTCTTGGATTTGTATGAAGTGGGCCATATGGGATTTTTGCATAAGGTCCCATGTGGACCATGTCATTAATTTATTGAAATTCTGCAAAATGCTTCTCGTCCTGCAGATTGTCTTGTACAATGTTGATGACTTGTCATGTGATCATCTGTTAGTGGTACTGTCAGAGTGTCCGCCTATGAGTTTCTCCACCATTGGTGCTCTAGTTTTAGTCTTGTTATCCTTGTTCAAGTGTAGATTTAAAACAATTTTCTAATATTTGTTCTTTGTGACTACTGTACCATCAATGAGAGATGAACATAGGATAATCAGTGTTTGAAAGAGAAACAGTGCATGTGTGGATGTGGTTTACATAGCTACAGAAGGCAGGAAGTGAAGTAGGGAAAGTCATGATAATGCCGAGAGGGAAAGGTAATAATATGGAGGGGAGTACAGGGTAATCTAAAGACAAGTAAGTGTGAAGTAGAGAGGGCAGTGTCGACAAGGTCTAGGGGTGGGTTACGGTTTGGGGGTTGACAAAGTTGGAGGAAGCTTTGAGCAGATGCAAAAAGGATACGTAGACCATATGAGAAAAGGTCCGCAAAAATCTTGAGATTGATGCCTGCCATAAGAAATTTCGTATCCAAGATAAGTGCTTGGCAACTTTTGTAGTCAAGATAACATCAAATTAGCTGCTTTAATGTACCTGGAGGGGGGGAGATAAAAGTGCATCATTTCAAGCAAGAATCAGTGGTTGTCTTACATCACTAGCAGATTACAGTGCATCATCACAATAGCAGACTACATCATCACAATGCATGACATTAAAACCCTGCTTATCTGAACCCTGTTTATCCAAAACTTATTTATTTGATCTGGCCGTTCAGTTCTCAAATGTGGTATCTCACAAAACCTCTGCAAAATTTTAGCCTAAGAGTTGACAATATTTCTTCTTCTTGTTCAACTTTTTCGATCAACATGAGCGTGCTGCAGTGTAATAAAACTATAGTTAGTCTTCAAGAAATGTCACAAAGACAACATAACAATGACTATGGTTGATAAACAGGGTTTAATGTATACTTTACTCACTAGCAGATTACATCATCACAATGCACTATATCACTAGCAGACTACCTTATTACAATGCATTATATCACCAGCAGACAACATCATCACAGTGCATAATATCACTAGCAGACAACATCATCACTTCATTACAAGCAGACTCTGTCATCACGATGCACTATATTACAAGCATTCTACATCATAAAAATGTGACAATGTTTGACATAGATTGCACCAAAATCTACCTGTAACTGATTTTCTTTAAAAGATTAAAAATTATGAAGTCAACTCTCCTACTGCATTATGTGCAGTAACTTACATGTTCATTCATTACTAGGATAGCTATGGTCCAAAGCTATAACTAGCCGACTACATCGTCACAATGGACTATATCACTAGCAGACTACTTTGTTACAATGCATTATATCATTTGCAGACTACATCATCACAATGCATTATATCACTAGCATATTACATTATCGTAATGCATCATATCACTAGCAGACTACAGTATCACTATGCATATAACACTATCAGACTACGTCAACACAATGCACTGTATCATTAGCAGACATCATCATCACAATGTGACAATGCATGACATAGAACCTACCTGTAGGTGATTATCTTTGAAAGGTTAAAAATGACCCCTCTACTGCATCATTAACAATCATTTTCATATGATGACATACTCTTTTCTAGCATAGTTAAAGTCTAAAATTCTCCTTTAATGGGAAAGAGTTTTGGAAACAGTAGATCATATCTTTCAAGACAAGGACTGGTAACAGTAGTTCAAACGCTCCAAGTTGTAATAACTGCTTTCGTTACGGAGAAGTAACAAACCATTTAAAGAATGAAGTCAGATCTCCAAAATCATTTGTGCCATAACTCTGTGAAAAGTACCATGTGGAATGAAAGTGTTACTCTGGAATTATGCATGGCCATACTTCTTTTGTGCATTTTTGGTTCCTTGCATCAAGAAAGAGCCTGTGCAGTCAGGTTTGTGTATGGAAGTCAAACTTGGTTTTAAATTCTGCCATTTTGAGAAGGTGTACCCTATTACTTTTGGTGGAGGTCAAAGATCATCCGGGGGAACTGGAGCAAAACTCTGAAAACCTTTTTAACAGGACATCTTGAGTTTAAAAGCTTGGACAAAGGTTACACTTGGAACATGGATGCAATGTTGTGGTGGTTCCTTTTGGTTGTTAAAGATTTTTAATTCCAAGACCAAATGGGCCATATGGACCATTTNNAATGGTTTGTCAAATAAGTATAGTGGTAGTGGAATTAATCCTTTGCAGTATTCAATTGTGGGTCCAACTTCAAATGGGCTACAGTATACTGGTTTGTACTTCCATTCATTTCTTTTCATTAATATAAGAATGCTAATGAATGGGTATTATTCAATCATTAAAGTAAGTGATTAGTCTCACAATACAGGTAGTTTTTCAATATTCAGATGTATTGTTTATAATTGGAATTCAGCAAGCCACCTGTGTTTGTGTCAATCACCTTCAGCCTCTGGGGTTCTTCAGGTCAGAGAGTGTTACGCGGCTTGCTACTGTATTTAGACATCTCCCTTTTGGAAAATATAGGTCAACAGAGATGGACGTCAGGTTCCAATTGATGGTCATTAACATTCCTCATTGGTTTTGTTGAGATTATTTCTGCAATAGCCAGCGTTCCTTTTTTCAGCAGTTTGATGAAGGATTTTGCATGCTGCCTTATAGTTCATATAAATACGATGGTAGTGGAGTACATTTGGCTGATCAGCATTCTTAAGGACAAAATGGAGTACATAACTTTATGGGATGTGATAAATTGTGGATTACCCTTGGTTAAGACTAAAAAACTACAGTAGAAATAATGACACAAGGAACCAGGAATCCATCGGGGTCTTGTTTTAATGCAACTTGCACATGCCAATTCAATTGATGTTTATATGTTTACAGCAGGATACTCAACCCCTAGGGTGATATCATTGGATGAACTCTCATGTACGAGAAGTGGCAGACGTGTTGTACCACCATTAGCATTCTGGACAGGCCAACGTCAACGCACCAATAGGCGTCTTGATGAAGTGGAAATTATTGCTGGTTCTGAGGACCACACCAATAACTCTTTCAACACTCCAAAGTTGGTTGGCTTGAAGACAGACAGTGAGGTAAGATGTAGTACTGAATATAAACATGCTTTAAGCACTTAATAATTTTAATGAAAAGATATTGACTTGGGCAAATGATTTTTAGTTTTGATGATAAGAGACAACTATGCATTCATGATGGCACGTTTGTATGTGTGTGTTTGTGACAATTTGCTCATTAGCACAATATCTCAAGAAGGGAAACTCTGACAGTTCTCAAACATGGTACATAGTTGCCCCATATCAAGAGGAAGTACCCAAATGTTTTGGGGAGGTCAAAGGTCATCTGGCACCACCAGGGGTTTAACACTGAAAACCTTGTTAACATAGGTATCTTTGATAAATGTCATACTAACTTGGTATGTAGATGCACTGTGGTGAGAAGAAGAAACCTTTTTTTTTTTGGTGGNNCCTCTTAGGTTAACAGGGATCAAATACAAAAGACCTTGTTAATACATTTTCTGAAGATTTGAAGCTTTTATAAATTTCATTCCTAGTATGTAGATGCAATATGGAAAGAGAAATAACTCTTATTAACTTTGGTGGCAGTCAAAGGTCATTTTGGGTCACCAGTGATTAAACCCTGAAAACCTTGTTTATATGATATCTCAAGATAGGATTCATGGAAACTTTTGATACCTAGGATGTGAATATGTTATATCTAGTACAAAAGACCCTTCTGATTTCATTGGAGGTCAAACGTCATCTGAAATCACTAGTGATTAATAAGTGAAAACTTTGGCAACACAATACGAATCATGAAAACATGTTATATTTTGCATGTGAATGCATTACAGTAGTAACTTTAATTAACGAACCATCAAAGTATGCAACTCAACACGCTAAACTGGGTAATTTTATGACTGCTTGTGCTGTAGACATGGTGGGCATGCTCCCGCCTTGCTCACTGGTTCATTCACAGAGATACCATGTAGTCGTCAGCTGATCGATAAGTGCTGCTTACAACACAAAGGAGCAAACAGCCAGTATCTCGCAATATATTCACAAACTTGTGAAAGGTTGAAAATGCATCCAAAGGTTGCCTTTTTCATTATTATACTATTTACACCAGAATTCATAACATTTTGGGAATGGGGTGACATGATTCTGATTCTTTCTTGTTCTTAATATTTTGTCTGGTCTGGTCAAAGGTGTAATTTGTGATAGGCATTCATTAATGAGCCTAATATAAGTTGGTCAATGTTCTAGGTCAATTTCAGTGCACATAAATCATATAGAAGGGGAGTTCCAAATTCAGTGTTTTGTGCACATAACTTGAGAGTGCTTGTTAAATTAGAAAAGGTGAATTATGGGCAGACCCTTAACATATATGTTAAAATTAGGATTAATTTCCTTGCTAAACTGAACCCCCCCTTCCTGCCACCCCCTGTCAAAATCCTCTGTATGATCAAAAAGGTGACTGCATTACCTCAACTCTACAATCAGCACTGAAGGTAAGCTCTCCAAAGACAAAAAAAAAACAAGAGCCAGTTACTGCACACTGACATTGTTGAAGTGTATTTTCCAGGGCATCCTGGCAAACAAATGGGCACTACAGCTTTTTGCCCTCTGTGGTTTTTTTTTAGAGTGTGGTTGGTAATGGAAGCAAAAGGATGAGCTTTCCAAATCCATTGATTGGTCTCCTTTTGGCACCTGCAACGATAACTGTTGGCAAAAATAGAAATACGAATTGCTACAGTAGCTTCTAAAAGCCCTGATCAGACAAATCTAGCAAAAGATGATTGCTAATTTCTTGTCATCTAGAAAGACAGCTCAGATAAATTTTCCAGAGATGACCAAGATAAAAATGTAGACTGTTAAGTTCACAAGATACAGTTGAAATATTTGACCATTGAATACTTCACAGGACTCTCTTGCACTAAGTTCTATCTCCTCAAGAGTTAGGAAAAGACGGGCCAAAGAGGCGGAGACACAAGGAGGAGACAGCAGAAGACATTGTAAAAGCAGGTCCATGGAAACAGCAGCAAAGACAAAGAAGCAGAATTCAGAAAAGGAAGCACCAATTGGTGATGCACCACCAAACAAGAAAAAGACTAAAAATCAGGAGAAAAGCAGAGAAAAGGTCACTGAAGATCCAAGTCTAAAGGGTAAACAACTGAAGAAAGGAATTGAATGCAAAGAGCAGGATATGAGTGATGTGGGACATCGAACCAAAAGAGGTACCGGGAGAATCCAAAAACAGAATCAGGTGACAGAAGTAGATCACAGTACCAAAAGCAGTGGCATTGAGACTGGAAAAAATGTACCCCAAATAAAAACTCCTAATAGTGAAAAAGAAGTTAAACCCATTAGTAAGAGAAAGGTGAAAGTCAAAGGTGTATTAAAGAGTGATACAAAGAAACCACCAGCTGAACGAGTATGCCACAAAAAGAATCATTTTGAGGTTCTAGAACAAAACTCTGACACTGAAAGTATGAAATGCAAAACAAAGCAAAGTAGGGCTGCTCACTTTAGCGAGAATCAATCAATAAACTTTGACCTCTGTGGTGACATTTTGGGTATTTTGGCAAAGCAGAAACAACAGCGAGAAAAGAAAAGGTCCCAGAGAAAGGGGAGCTCTGATAATTCACAGAGTAGTATCTGTGATTTGGCCCATGACATAGAAGGAAGGTTTGCAACAGATATTAAAAAGGATGGAGTCTTGACGAAGATTAAAGATTTACCTTCTTTGTCAAGTAGAGATCATGACAAAACTTTTATCCAGAGACCAACAAGAGGCAAAAAAAACCATTTCAATGGAGAACGTTCTTTGTCGGGATCTTTTCAAATACCGCTAAGTCAACAGGATGAAGAGCAAGCAGACAAAGCACTCAAAGGTAAAAGGAATACTGCCATTGGACCAGCATCTGACTCAAATTATAGCGATGACAAATCAAAACAAAATACAATTATAAATAAGTTGGATAAAGCAAAATCCCACTCTCAAGTTTCAAAACCAAAGAACTCTAACAGGGATAGGAGCAGAAGAACTGTCGAGAAGGAGAACAAAAGAGGTAGTGGGGAGTGGACTCAAGATGAAGTTCAAAGACTGGAAAGGTAAATCAAGCAATAGAAATCTAGAATGCCGAGACAAGTGTTTTGTTCAAAATGGTGACTTGTTCACACATTGAGAGTTTTGCCAAACAAAATCTCCATGTCGAAGTGATATACATCAGCCGATTGGATGTGACTTCAGCAGCCTCCAGCTTAACTATGATAATAATTGGAAGTTTTTGTCCCAATATTTTAGAATTGTTGGAATCACTCATGAAGAAGTAGTATATGGCACACTGAGCCTGAATGAGGTTATTAGCTGTAATAATCAGCTTCTCTTGGTTGAAAGGAAACATTTCAACTTTTTTGCTGTGTAACAACTTCTTTTCTGTTACAGTGCTGTGCAAGGTATTTCCAAAAATGGTAAAAACTACTGGCAACACATTTCGGATAAAGTTGGTACCAGACAAGCCGAAGATTGCAAAGTCAAACATCAGCTGTTACTGAAAGAAGGAAAATTATTGGCCAATAAAAGGAAACTTGTTAAAGAACCGAAGCAAGGTAAAGTGTCATCTGCACTGATTTAGAGTCAGCCAGTAAAAAGTGAAATTTATTGGTTTTTCTCATAATATGTACCAGTACTGTTTTTGTACAGTCAGATGAAAGAATTAGGAAGAGGTGTATTTACAATCGAAAAATTTGATAAATTTAGTAGCAATTAGGGAATAATTTAGTTTTCTGAATTTGGTTAGCAATTTCCAAGTTTCTTGGGTCTTTTGCTGAAAATTTTTTGAAAGACCTTATGTTGAATACAAAAATTGCTACACAATATTCCAATAGCATGTAAACCAATTTGACTATTTTGTATAGCAAAAAGAGATGCGATACCAGATCAAGTATTCTGTGGCAATAATACCAAAACAGTTCCATCCTGCTGTCATTTATGCAGAAACATTGAAATTTTGCTGAAGTGGATTTTCAGTTCTTCACTTAATTGTTTCAATGTTTTCATGAATAATGATGAGTACACTCTGCTAGAGCATCTTCAGTCATGTATTCTGTAGATCAGAGTATCATTAGTGTATGGTTGATAAAGGAACATAGTACTTATGCAAGGATGTCATATTTTAAGTGCTTGTCCCTTTGATAGGTGCCATCACCATTGATGCCAAGAAAGGAACTCTGCGCCGTAAACGACAACTGAGAGAGTTAGCGGAGTACCACAACATGGACTATGAAGAAGATTTATTTGATGCTACTCCATACAAGAAAGCAAAGAAGAATAAGGTAACTGATAAGAGCATGCGCAGTATAATCTACTATAAACCAGGCTTTTCTGGCATTAACTTCACTGGAGTGGAGGGCTTACTTGCTGTGCTTCATATGATTTGGGGACATAGGTAGTTCCATCACAATGTTTCAACTTCTGTTTGTAGAGTTGAGAGATGAATTTTGATGTATATCACATATACCAGTGAGCTGTTGTGGTCATAGAGCATCACTCTATCTGTCTGTCTGTCTGTCCATCCATCTCTCTGTCTGTCTACAAGTGTTCAAAATGTTTCTCCTCCCTCATGATTTCATGGATTTGTATGAAACTTGGAAACAGTGCTCCTTAGGTGTTGGGCCGTTTGGGGTGTCAACAAATTTTTGGTCAAAGGTGTCATGTCTGCCTTACAGCCCCTGTATGAAATTCTGCAAAATACTCCCACAGATTCTCTTGTGCAATGTTGATGATTTGTCATGGTTTCTGGATGTCCAGGGATTTTTTAAGTCCCAGTCACTATGAGGGCTGTATGGTCCATTTTATGATATTCTGTTCAAAATGGTGCTTCTGGAACATGCTTTCATGGATTTGTAGTTAACTTTAAGTTGGAGTTCATTTTTTCACCTCAGTATACTAGCAATTGACAATAATGTACAATACAAAGTATTAGAAAAACATAATAGCATTCAGGGTGAAAGGAGCCAGAGAGAAGCAGAAATGCTTTTACTAAGTCTGGTCCCCTTGAAAAAGAGAAAATCATAATATAGAGTTAGCAAAAAGATAAGAAAAAATTACAAGTAGAACAAAAGAACATTTATCCTAACAGTAAAGGTTTGCAACCCAACCTTAAACAATATTTGTAGTTTAAAAGAAGCTGTTTATATTTTGCTTTAAAGGAGTATAGACAAATACAATGCTTAATATGATCATGAAGGGGAATTTCATAGAACAGCTCCAGAGTGTCTAATCTGCAACTTTGTGAGACATGTTCTAGAGTATGGAATAGTGAGTAAATGCTGTTTCCTAGTATCATAATTATGATAATGCCTGTTTTGAACATAAAAATTACTGTAACATTTTGGCAACTTGTTATGAATAAAATTATGCATGAAAACACCAAGCTGATATTTATAGAGGTCAAAGATGGAAAGAATATGGAGTAATTTGAAGAGAGGTTCAGTATGATGAGTAAAGGATACATTACAAATGTTTCGCACAGCTTGCTTTTTCAGCAAATAAATGGAGTACAATGGGCACAATGTAACTTTGGCGCAATGTTTTTGGGTGGCAGGCCATTTGAGTGTTCAAAAACTTTTAGTTTATGGTTCCATGTGGACCTATGGCCAATTGTAATTCTGTACTAATACGTTTCTTGTACAGATTCTATTGGAAAATGTTGATGGCTCGTCATAATGTCCCAGGTGTTCATGTATTTGTAGTTCATGGTCCTTTCGCCCTATGGGCCATTTCACGAAATTCTGCAAAATGCCTCTCCTCTCACTAAGATAATGCCCCTCAAATGTTTAACAACATCTTAAATATCTTCATCATGCAGAAATAATAATGATAATTGAGTAATGGGGCAATTGGTCAGATTGTATACTACAGTGACTGAAACTCTGTATTGAGGCACATGTTGGTGTTTATATATACATAGAGAGAGAGAGACATATGAGGTCCACTTCTGGTAATTTCATGAAGTTGAGTTCTTTCAAACCTGTCAAGTTGTGTCAAATTTCCTTCCCATAATGATTCTAGTGGCAGATCAATGGTCAAACTAAGATGGTCCCCATTGGTCACATGCAAATGAGCACTAATGAGTAAGTAGTCAAAGATTTAATTTGGTTTTGGAAAATCTATTATCAGATTCATCTGCCAATCAGTACTAATTCACTTACCCACTTCCAGTACAAACTATTAAGAAAAGTTGGAAAGAAAATATCAACAGTTTCTCATAATTATTCATTGTGAAACTTGACTAGAGATGCAATTGTAAGCATTTTTGATTCCTTGTCAAAGGCAGGCAGGTAACCTATGCGATAGTGATGGCGTGTGTGTTTGTGTAAACGTGAGTGTGGGCGTTTGTGTACGTGTGTGTATGTGATGCTTTGACTTGTAAACACAATATCTCAAGGAAGGAACGTGTTCGAACTTCAAAGTTGGTATATTGGTAATCAGTCATGAGTGGATGATCCCTATTGTTTTTCATGGAGCTCAAAGGTCATTTGAGCTCACCAGAGCTTATAGTACGAAAACCTATCAATTGAGATACCCCAGCAACTAATTGTTGTTGGAACTTCAAGCTCTTGCCATCGGTGGTACTTAATGAGTAGATGATGTCTGTCATTTTTTTACAAAGGTCAAAGGTCATGTGATTTCACTAGAAGATGTAGTGTGTAGTGTATGATGTAGTGTATCTCAAGAAGAGAAAGTTGCTTTAAACTTCAAAGTTGGTGTGTTGCTAGTTCACTGTGAGCACATGATCCCTATTTTTTCATGGAGGTCAAAAGCCATTTGAAGTCTCCAGAGCTTCATGTATGAAACCTACTAAGGAAGATAATCAGCAACTGACTTCAGGTTGAACTTNNCTTGATGAGCAGCTGATGTCTGTTATTTAATTGCTCCATCAGAAACTTGTCATCACTGTAATGTGACATGAAATGAATGTAATAAATTCTGCCATTCTAAAGATCTTTCCTGGGTTCAAAGCCTAACATGTGATACTGAAAGTTTTACATGTCCTGAATGTGAACATATGAAGAGGTTGAATCATTCATATTAGGAAAATAATGCATATTTATTCCCTATTGAATTTTGCCAAAATGTAGATTTATGTTTCACAGAGGTCGCTGCTAGATTGGCTTTGGTCTCATTCTCTTGTAATTTGTGGAACATTTTCTCTACCATTTTCTATGCCAAACCACCACCTAACACAGGTCTTATCACATATCCTACGCCTTCAGAAAATATCCCTGTCGTCATATATTCCTTGTTGAGATTTACAAAGTACTTTGTTGTTTTAGTCACAGTAAACACTCCCATAGGAGTCAAACTGTTACAGATTGCCTTTGTTTACTTGCACAATCTCAGGTCTTTAACCACAAGTTGGTGTCGCGTACTTCTAAATTACCCCCTTGATCACTACAATTGTCATCAATGCGGAGTGAATGACATTACTCATTCATATTAGCCCTTGGTAACATCAAACCCATAAGTGATACTGAATTTTGTTGTCATTCTTGCATTTTGTTTTTCATTTGGATATGGTCCTTTGCCTTCTGTACTAGGTTGCTTTTGTTTGTTAGTTATTGTGTATTTATGACAAAATGAGATGTCGGCAAGGAATCATTTGTCTTTTGGAAGTCATTTGAAGTCATTTGAAGTCATTTGACTTTCTGGTTATGTGGTTACTGGAAGTTCTTACCAAAATTATCTCAAATTTTTTGCTAAAGTTTGAACTTTACATTGTTGATGCTCTAGTTTATGAAACTGTGCAGTCCTGTAGACTTTCTTTTACAGTGCTGATGATTTGATACTTGTACTGCTTACTATGTGGTTCTTTGTGGTTCCTATTTTCTGTCATAATGATATTTGTTAAAATTGGTAACTTCAGCCTGTTTTATGTATTAGATCATATATGCAGTAGCTCATTCTTTTCAGATGTGCTACCTTTGTTTACCAGGTATGTGGACTGTTTGCTGCATTCTCTTACATCTAGAACATTGCTATGGACGGTACATGTTATGTACCTGTATTCCCCAGTTATCGTGAAAATTATCCAATCGCCATCATTTGATCTTTGATAACAAATGATTTAAGTCTTAAGTGTCTCATGCTTACTGTTGTAATCAATGAAGTCACAACAAGGCATCCGTTCTCTTTCTCCAGGATGTTTTTTTTTAACCTGTTTACATTTTGCTTCTTTTTTGGCACAGATTCCGTTGAGTTATGGAAGTGATGAGGAGTCAGAGGATGGACTCCATACTAGCAAGACTCCCTCTCTCAGAATGCCAAGCATTGCTCCATTCTCCACCAAGAAAACACCACATTCCCACTGGACACCGGGACTCCTCCAGAGTGTAAACAGGTCAGTGAATTCTCTCTCAAGTTAGACAATCACAGATTTAATTTGAAACCCATCGTTTGGAGTTGTCCATGGTGTATCTGTAACGACGCCTTTACACTATGTTCCCAGCGGCTACGACAGAGACGTTTCAGCCTACCTTGGACTGAACAGGATAGACATGAGACAATGCATGGGGACTGGATGGGCAAGTGTAATAGGCTGTAAGTGCATGATTGCCTGGTCAGATTTTCAAAGGTGCTCCAAACCTGCCTGATATTTCACCCATAGAATGCCTTTACAGAACTGGACAAACTTATCAGACCTTGATCAGAGATGATAAGCAACATGAGGGACCATACCAGAACATGACAGACCTTGAGGGAATGTACTGGCATTTGTGGAAGAACGTGGGCCAAACCTTAGTGCACCATTGACCCTCTGAATTTCAGCTCCTTTTCCACTCAACAGCTCATCACAGATACTGTTATAGATTGTGAGAAAACTTAGTAAGACAACTTGAACACTGAGAATAAATTTGGAAAAACCATGTCACTCCTCATATTGGGGCAAATTTGGCTACTTGGACCACTTGGAACATATTGTAACTAGCTAGCTAAACACAGAACAAGTTGTTTCTTTATTCTTTCTCACACAATTCAAGCAATAGTATTGAATATAGTCAACCACTATTCAGATAGCTGCTCTCTTAATACAAAAAGTAAGCTTCCAACTAACAGAGTCTAATTGCTGATCCTGCAGTGGTCCATGTATCAACTGGAGGATAATGCACCATCCTTCTTAATGCAAGAGCTGCATCATAGCATGAACCTTTGGGGGTGCATTATCCTGTAGTTAATACACAGGTTTAAAGTTAAATAACCTTTGTTGATATATACAAAACAAGTTTTTGATAATAAAGAAGAAAATTAAAGGAAATTTGGGTTTGTAAATAACCTATGTTTCTTGAAAAAGAACCCCCAAAATGGTAAACAAGATTTACAGCTTGTCAGCAATGTTCATGTGCAATAAAGTACCATAAGTGTTTTTTGTAAGATATCAGATGACAAAATACTGTCGAACTATGCACTTATTGTATTCTTCCGCCAGTGATTTTACTCTGAAACAATTTTTTACCTAGATGATAATGCATGGTCATCTGACTGAAAGGAGGTGAGGATTCTTCCCAAGTATATATGAACCCACCCACTTAGAGTGGCTAGATCCCTCAGTGGTCCCTCCAGCAAGATCTACACTCCCATTTACCAGAGTACCACATGCTGGTCCCAACAAGATGTGCACTTTCTGCATATAAGTGTCGTGGTTACCGCATGCTGGTCCCTGCAACAAGACATACTCTCCCATCTTGACTTTGTACCCAGTGCTGGTCCCTACAACAAGATGTACCCTCACATTCTCCTCTGTCTTGGTACCCCATGCTGGTCCTTGCAACAAGATACACACTTCCATCTACTGCTGTCTTGGTACCCCATGTTGGTCCCTGCAAAACAAAATGTACGGTTCTATAGATTTCTTTCTAAATATAAGTGTCTAAATGCCCCCTGATGTCCCCTCCATGACGACTCTAAAGCACCTGTTGCTAGGTGCCTAATGGTGATACTAGTATCAACAATGTCTACCGGTTATTAAGTGCCTACAGTTTGGGTACTGCCACTGATTGTGTACTCCCAACTTCTAGTGTCTAGATGCCCCATGGTTGTCAATGCAGCAAGATGAACACACCCATCTATTAATTATAGAATACAGGTGGGGGGGGAGGTTACAGTAGTGTGTACCTTTCCAGTGGCATGTTGTTCCTTTTTTATTTTTAAGCAATATTCTAAGCTATGACAGGTCATTGGTAAGTTACTTCAAAGACATGTGTCAAGATTTCTCTGCTTCACTCATAAATGTTGTTCTTTGCCTTAATATCAAGCTGAATGCATAATCAAACTGTGCTAGTCACTTTAAACTTCATTTTATAGATGGAGAGGAGGGTAAAACAATGAGAGATGAGAGTGTATTTGTGGTTATTAAAACAGGATGTGCTGTTATTTCTGTATAGGACTGGCTACAATTGGTCTGCAAATTGCCAAGTGCTCAAAAGAAATGCTTTGCATAGAGAACTTTGTGGTGGTTATTTGCACAGTGGTTTACCAGTGGACCTGGTTTTGCTAGCTTTTAACCCCAAAAGACTAAATTAATCTTCTTTCAATCATAATAAACATTCAAAGTAGTGAAATTTATCCTGACTTAATTGTGGCATTTATGTCATTTTTCAGGTTGCAATCAAATGGAAGAGAAACGTTAAACTTAAAGATAAATGATAAAGACAATTTTATTTTCTTTTTTCATCAAACAATACATCCCACTTCAGCCGATGAAATTTAGTCAAAATGCTGCCGCCATCCAAGGTCCCTGTGGA
>VJOZ01031377.1:0-11044 GCA_009801055.1 Stichopus horrens
CTGAATGGTGTGATTAAAAGCCTTACCAAAATTTTGGAGATGAAATTTCAATGTTTTTACTTTTTGTCTACGCACGCAATCACTTTAATGGATAATATCTTCTTAATATGTTGTTTAGCCATTGTAAATGACAATTGCTTATTCATACCAGAGAGGAGTGTATTCACAAAGGGTAGTGGATTTCCAACTCTTTCATTTTTCTTCCAATTTTTTTTTTTTTTGGCAACATATGAATTGAAATGTTTATCATTTCCAAGAAACTTTAGTTGGGGGGTAGAACACAATTGGCTGTTTGCATTATTCCTTCACACAACTGACTTTGTTTCCTTTGTTCATAATGAGATATGCTATTGTTTTACCATAGTCAGCAATCCAATATTCTCAGCTGTTATGTAATTCACACCCATTCCTGTAAAACATTTTTTTCAGT
Organism: Stichopus horrens; assembly: GCA_009801055.1. Lineage (NCBI taxonomy): Eukaryota > Metazoa > Echinodermata > Holothuroidea > Aspidochirotida > Stichopodidae > Stichopus > Stichopus horrens. Next base: position 431 of record VJOZ01031377.1, read on the forward strand.
GATTTTAACAAACTGTCAGAGTTTGATGTGTTGTATGTTTCGTTCTCAGTTGAATTCATTCCATTCATATTGGGGTGAAATTGGTTGGACTGGAGGAAGTTATATTTACAATAAAGTATGGCTACTGTAACATTTATGTTATATCTGTAATGTACATTCAAATATTACTGTATTATGCCAGCATTAGTTGTTAACTTGTTACCATGGCGATGTTGATATCATCTGTGATTGATGCATGATACTGTATGCTGTCACATGCTCACGAACGTGTGAGGGCATCATATCACATGGTTGGAAGGTTTATTAACTGCTGTGCAGTACTACAGTATGATCCAGTAAATTGTTGACACCAAACATTGCTTGTTTTTCCTGATAGAATTTTTTATGAGCCAAGACATCAGTAAAGTGCATACCTTAGCTCAGAAGCAATTCTGGGTGAAGAATTTCTTACATTTTCTACTTTCAAATGGTGTCTCTCCCTCTCCTGCCTGGTGTCCTCCCTATTTTACCTGATGTCCCCCCTCTCCTGCCTGGTGTCCATCTCTGCTGCCTGATGTCCTCCCTATTTTGCCTGATGTCCTCCCTCTTTTGCCTGGTGTCCCCTCCTCTCCTGCCTGGTGTCCATCTCTGCTGCCTGGTGTCCTCCCTATTTTGCCTGATGTCCTCCCTCTTTTGCCTGGTGTCCATCTCCTCCCTGGTGTCCTTCCTATTTTGCCTGGTGTCTCCCCTTCTTCCTGGTGTCCTCTCTCTCTTGCCCAGTGTCCTTCTGCTTGTTGTCCTTGCTCTCTGCCTGGTGTAGTCGCTCTCATTCACAGTGTCATTCTCCTTCCTGGTGTACTCTGTTTCCTGGTGTCCTCTCACCTGGTGTTTTCCCTCCCCATTGTCCTCCCTCTCCTGCTTGGTATCCCCCTCTCCTGCCTGTGTCCATCTTCTCCTGCCTGGTGTCCTCCCTATTTTGCCTGGTGTCCTTCCCCTCCTTCCTGTTGTCCTTGCCTCTCTTGCCCAGTGTCATTCTTCCTGATGTCCTCTCTCCTGTGCCTGTTGTCCTCCATCTCCTGCTTGTTATCCCCCTCTTCTTCCTGGTGTCCCCCTCTCTCTTGCCTGTTGTCCTCCTCTCCTTCCTGGTGTCCTCCCTCTCCTTTCTGGTATTTTTCCTCTCCTGCCTAGTGTCTTCTCTCTCCTGCTTGCTGTCCTCTCTCTACTGCCTGGTGTCCACCCAGTCCTTTCTCATGCAGAATAAACCAGATACTGGGCTGAGGATCTGGGATGCTCGTTGGCAAATGGTGACAGTAACTACTTATTTTGTTTCAATATCGCCATGATCTTGACCACACAACTTTTTATGAATCATTTCCTTGAAGAATTTCTAAAAAGCATCCTATAAAGTGCTGGGGAAAAACTGTGCACCAAAGACTTGTGACAAGTTACAAGTTATTTTTTCTATTAGCTTGCCATCACATAGGCCAGCCTTACCTTTCTTATCTGTGGTTTCTCAATTACCGTATAGTGTGTGTCTTGTGGAGCTTTTCAAGGATGCTGCCGTAATATAATTTTAATTGTATTCATTTCCTCTTTTGTCCCAGAGAAAGGAAATCCGTTTCCTTGCGTTAGTGTTCGCTTGTTTTGACTGTGAACAGTCTTAATCTTAACACAAAGAACTTTCCACCTTCTACTCAGTTAACAGTGTTAGTAGTTGTACATACCTTACAAATTAGCTTTAACTTTTATCTTAGATGTAAATGTTAGACTGACCTTAAAACTGTTGTCACCCAGCTTGTAGGGCATGCATGGTTCAAAGAACTGTATGCTGTGGTGAATGACTTGTTGTTGTTCAAAAGGAGTTTATTTGTAGCCATTAGGACTTAGGTTAATACAGTATGGATCAAAATGAATTTCTGATGTATTAGCCGATGTGAATAGAACAACCTTCTGGTGTGAAACATGCATTTGCTGCCAGGTGTCGTACCGTCATACGGTAGTAGTGTACCATTGTACAGTCATTGTGTCCCCTAAGGTTGATAGAGCAGTACTGATATGTTTGACTGTTTTGGACTGTTTCCAACTCTGTGGACAAGATCATTTACAGGTTTTGCTTTGGAAATAGGTTAGAAAGTGATTGCAGCCTGGGTAATAACTAAATGAAGTTGGGTCTGTGTTAAGAGGATTGTAAGTGATCTTACAGTAGGTCACCACCATTCAAATGTCAGATACCATATTGCAATGCTTTTTGCAGGGAAAGAACTGGAAAAGTGGTGCCAAAACTGAGGAAGGAACATCACACTACAAGGTTGACCCTAAAGGTTGTTGTTGAAAAGGTAGACTCATAAATCTGTGGGAAGCAATACTGATGATTTATTTCTGAAGGTTTAAATCAGCCAAAGGAAACTGTTCAATTCAAAACTATATTATGGTACCTGCACAGAACATCAGTGTAGACCTGGGCATGACAAGCTGGTCTGCAAGTAAATCCAACAGAGAAAGCCTAAAGTACAGTACAGTACTTATATCATAGCATAGCAGGTAGCGATGTAGCAGTCAGGATAGCAACAAATGGCTAGTAGCACGCTGAATAGGCGGTACAGGTAATGCTCACTCACAGTATACCATGCTAGGACCATATTGGCTGTTGTGGACTTGTATTATAGTACACTTTATATGTGAGATGTGTTCATCTCTAGAAGTGGACGAATCAGGCAACCTCTGTGCAGCAAACTGGTTTGTCTGTTTAGTGTTTTCTTGACATTCACTAGTGTCATGACTTGATATCTGTGAAGGGTACATTAATGCAACAAAACAAGAAAGAAAATTACCAAACCAGTTGGTGGCATGTGTGGAACGATTCACTAGAAGCTTTGTAGCCACCCCTCTTGCTTTCTTCTTATTTTGTCGATCAACATCGATCGATAATCGTTTTTTGCCACCTTTGATTTTGGACATCCATGCAGTTGTAGAATGCGTACTGTGTACTATTGCTATTATGTACAGTCATCCTTGCGATAGCACTTGTAAGATTTAGCCAGAACCGCCACACTCCCGGTACATCAGGATTGCCGAATGGGAAGGAGGCACTAGTCCAGTAGTAGACAGGTCAGCACCAGAGGAGGGTGTTAAAGGTTTAGTGCTCTTGGCACCGTAGTTGGGCATGCATTAGTTGCGGTGAGACAGGAAAGTGAGTTGTAAATAACCAAAACAGGTAGGTTCTAGGATTTCACATTTTTGCCTGTTGTGTCGCAATGCCAGAAAAGTCATTATAGCACAAAATAACCATATAGTATTACACATTGCTATCTGAACAAATCACTTAAAAGAGAAAACCCAAAATGAAAACCCTGACGAAACAAAAATATCCAATTTACTGTACTGTAGGTGTTAGAGAAGGGATAAACCCCTTACTCAAGATATGCCTCTACAGTACCACAACCATATGGGCATCCCCCCACCTCCATATTTCTGCCATGTGAGACTTCTTCCAATTTAATGGATGAAATATTGCTATTATAAACAGCATTAATAATGTATTGCTATTGCACATTAACAATTTTTCATGTAAGTACTACTGTATGGTATTGATAGTTTTGCATTGCTAGTACCGTATGTAGATCCTGCATACAATGTGTCGTCACTTGTATGGTTTGAACAGCAACAGATGAGACGCGCGTGACTCGCCTGTTTTCCTAATAATCATGAGAGAGTTCAGCGAATCTTAAAACTTCATTAGGGAACAACAACAATGTAGCAGACAGGATTCACTCCTTTGTCGTGCCAAGAAATTAAATTACAGTGAGGCAGTAAATTAATGAAGCCGCTGTAATGAAGTTACTGTAGCAATGCGCAGGAAGTAAGCTAACTCATTCAAGTAAACCTGTGTATGTCACTATTAATTATGTGAGTGCCTACTGTACATGTACTGAATATTCCTTGTTAACAGCCTCCAGTTAACTATTTCACAATCATTTACTGTGCCATAGATCCTTTGTAGATAACCTTGCTAATACTGCATGTTAAGGAATCAATCTGCAGAAAACTAGTCATCATTCTATGCATCACCATTTGTCCCTCATCTTCCACACACCCCCCCTCTCAAAAAGAAAATATGTCTGTGTAAAGAAGCTTTCCCTAGTGTCCATCTTTTAACTGCCAGGTAGAAACACAATTTAGCACTGTAGGAGTAACATGAAACTTCCCATTACCTAGGGTAGTTTAGGCAGGGAGTTGCTAGAACTCCCTGGTTTAGGTAGCGTACCCTATAGTAGAGAACTCTGTTTGCCTGTAGCGGATGTTAACCGGTTAGTGTTTAAGAGCACACACCACCTGGTGGGTTGTATAGGTATCAGAGTTCATGAAGTCAAGTGTTCTGCAGACATACCCTCAAACACTTATCTGACATTCCATGGAAAACTTTTGAGATTGTATTTTAAATATTAAAGAGCATCTGCTATAGACCTGATACACTTGTGAGCTTATCGTGCTTGTAGAATCATTGACAATTGAAACAACTTTTATGAAACACAGGCAGTATATGTACATCATATTTTTGCTTAGTCAGTCGCAATGTAAAGGAGCCATTGTAAGAGAAGTACAATGCTTTCAATCATTTTTTTTTTTTTTTTCTGTAATCGTATCGTAATGTAATGAGGTGTATGGCCCATAGTCTAACCACCTCGGCAACTACTTAATTCATTGTCACCTTCTTTTCACATAGATCTGAAAGTCCCACACTGTTTCATGTTTTCACTCCTTCATCTTGTATGGTTGCATTATATTTCTTTTCAATGTGAGTTCTCTGACATTAGAAATGAACGATGTAGGCAAGGACTCTATTGATGATAGCTTAGTAAGGTATACTGAACCATGGACCAGCTTCCTGTGTCTATTGTGTTCAATAGTTTAGTCGCGTTACCGTAAAAATTGATGTAATTAGAAACCACAATTATTGTTCACTCCAGCTCCTAGGAATTAAAGCAGACAGTTTTAAAACCCACCCAACATTTTTGAGGGTAAATCGTCAGCTGTTTGGGGTGCCGATGATTTGTATTTTTCAACCAACACTTGGGAAAGTTTCTGCAGGTTTCCAACAGTTTTGCCTCCCCCCCACCTTTTTGTCAACCAGGACCAACCACTACTGAAGCAACAATAACTTAATTTTACGGCAAATGTTATTGGAAAACTTTGAACTACAGTTATTTAATGTGAATGTGAACATATCATACCATTATAATTCATAGAAACAATATAATGAATCTGAATGCACACTACAATAAATTTCAATAACAAAGAACACAGACATTCATGTCAGTCGATGTTCGTTCTAGTAGTGTTGCAGTAATGTTTGATTTAGGTATTTACAAATGCTTATTTAGTATCTGAGTATCTGGTGAAAACTCTGGTACTTGCATGTTACTCAGAAGCAACCAATCAGGTATCATCTGGGTGCCAGACACGTTCTGTAAGTTGGGTGTTCACGTCTGATACTGTATCATATAAAACCAACAGTATGAAGTGCACAATAAAAGTTACACAAAGACGTCTGTTGCTGCACTAAACTATTCACAATAATATCCACTACAAAATACTTGGAGAGCAGTTTGGGGTACAACATGGATTATAGTCTTACCCTTTTATGGTTCTCTACTTGTTGATTTGCTTCTGATGCATTTGAAAGAGCAGTTGCTGCATCAGATGAAGCATCTTGTAACTCCACTCTATGTTGTAGTGCTGACGAATAAACACTACCGGCCTCTGTAGTAATCTCACCAACATTACTGAAAGCAACAGCTGCCTCGGTTTGGGCATCTGTGATGTAAAGAAACCATAAAAATGGCTATAAGCCTCAATGAGACAGATACCTAGCACTTCTTACCAGGACACAAATTTTTCAATATAACAAACAGATCACTGCTGTTCCATGAAGACAAGGGGCATTTTATTCCAATACTCCAGTAAATCTTATAACACGCTTCTTACAAGGAGGTAACTCTAGTATGTGTGTAAATCTTCTTTGAAGTCTCTGCAGCCATCCCAAGAGAATAATGTACATTTTAAATGTTGAAAATAATAGACAACTAACCATCAGGTATCAAACAAGCATGTCACCTCATGTTAGGAAAGTCCATCATGTGCACTTTAAGGATCTTCCTACTGTAATGTTTGCCAAAATTCTCATTCAAAGGGAATCTCCTCGAAGAGAATTTGTCCAACATCTTGCAAGGTATCTGAGCCACAGCATCAACTCCATTAAATTGTAGGCAATTGAGTCACCACACTTAGAGTTTTGAGAGTTTGAGCTGATCAGGTGAGGACATGGTGAAACCATTATGGTATACCAAGTGCAAGGACAGTAACCATATNNTTAGACTACTCTTAGAATCAAACAGAATATCACACTAGGTTGTTTAACTTCATACCTGATGATATATTTTGAAAGTCTTGCACAACTTTTAATTGTTCTTCAGCTGTACCAAAGATCTGATTGGATAATCTCACTGTGTCATCTGCTCTCTGATTGGCCAATTCAGTTCGCTTCACCAGTTCTTCAATATTGTCAATTAGAATGTTACTTTCTTGTGTGAGTATACTAGTGGAGTTCCCAACATCATTCACTACATTCATGGTGGAGTTCAAGAAAACACTTGAACTATCAACCTGCAAGGAAAGTTACAAAATAGAACAAACATAACTTCTTAAAAGGCAGATATTGTTCACATGAAAAAAACATAGAATTTAAAATCAATAAAAACCACTTCCATTTCTTGATATCACTATCTGCTTTAAATGAATCTTTGAAACATATTTTCTTAGGTAATGTCTCAGTCACATTTGCTTTAGGGCCAGGATACAATGACTAAAGTCCCCCAAAATCAGGAGATACCAGCACCGATGGCAGATAATCTGTGAAGGCCTCAGGGTCACCTTAGGGGATATTCCTATCTTTGACAGACTATAGGGGTGTCTGTAGAAATAAACTGCAGAGGTAAAACATTTTTTAAGTTCTATGAGTGCCACATCAAATGGCATGCCATGCTGCAGAAAGGTCTCACAGTGAGCATGTGTCAAGCATACGGTCGCCTTACATTTACGGTGGAATTACGTTTGTTGTTTCTAGTCATCTGTGGCATGTGTGACTTGTGCAAAAGATAAACTTTCAATAATGATTAAAATTCAAATATTTTTCCAATCCATCGATGAAACACAGAATGATGTCTGGTTAACTACTCACACAAGGAGCAAATAAAGCTGAACAATAATAGTCAGCATTATAGACAGCTCTGCCTTCAACATGTGCCGTATATAATACACATACAACACAAGCATTTGTCCCTTTGATATCTAACTAAATCTTTGGGGAAAGCAAAAGTAAATGCAACTACTTGATTTTTGAGACAACATGACAATATGCAGGGAACAGTGCATTCTAATGTTTAGCAGTTTGCAGCCCAGGACTGGATGTGTAGCTTGAAATACCATGTCACATTCATGGAAAGGCAACTGTGTAAAAGTTATATTGACACCATATACTACCGCCACCTAACACTGTATTATGTGTACAGTAATCATGATCTTTGCCCTTGACCTGTGACGTCATCAGTCGGGCGGACACTACATCTCACACCCAGTCACCCATACAGCAAGTTTGAAGTTTGTCCCACTCATCGTCTAGGAGGAGATCGTGACACACTTTATCAGGGCATTTTTTGCCAATTTGACCAGTTACTCACGTGACCTTTGACCTGATGGCATCATAAATATTTAAAAAAAAATTCTTGTATTGTCTACTCCACCTGTATGGTAGTTTTACAACTCAGATATTTACACACTGAGATAATGGTAAAATGTGCTTTTTGTTTCGTGACCTTTGAACTATCATGTCATCGCTCAAGTGAACACAAGTTCGTCCAACTTATCCTCTAGGAGGGGATTGTGACACACTTTTCTAGTATTTTTGCCAATTTGACCTTTAATCATGTGACCTTTGAAGTGGTGACATCATTACTATTTTTAAACAATTTCTCATATTGCTTACTTTCAAAATATGGTAATTTTGTAACTCTAGGATATTCACACATTGAGAAAATGCCAAAAATGTGTTTTTCGTTTTCATGACTGGCAACCTTCGACCTATGACCTCATCGCTCGAGCAGACACTACACCTCATACCCGAGCACCTTCCTACCAAGTTTGAGATTCATCCGACTTACTGTCTAGGGTGAGATCGTGACGCAATTTCAGTCGTACACACATGCACACACGTACACACAGGCACACACATTTAGCCTCCCCTTCTCACCTCCTAACACCAGTGGATAATCCTAATCCATGTCATACCATGAGATACCCCCCTGTAAGGACTACTTGCCAACCAAGTTTTGATTGAATACTACAAGGGGTATCCGGTGGGCTACCATTTAAGTGTCCTTTTTGGTGCCTTTAACCCCTCAAGTAAGCACAATATCTCCTCCCTGTATAGAGATGGGATAATAACAGCACTAACTGTAAAAGTGTTTCACTTTTCTTTGAGCTGTTGGTAGCTTGGAAAAGATGTACGTTCAATTGCTAATTCAAACATTTCAGCAAACTGCTAGGTAACATTTTTCATTAAAACATTAGTCAAACACTAGTCAAGAATGGAAATTTCCACAAAAGATTTACACTCATCAAATGGTATTAGTATTTTCTGTCTGATTCTCCCAAATAACCATCTGTGTAATAATTGAACATACTAAAGAGTGTGCACAAATAGTTTGTTTGATTTTCAAGCCACCACTTCTTACCTGCATGGATAGGTCATTGGCAGATACAGCTGTTACATTCAGTCTTCTTTGGATGATATCCAATCTCTCTTCAAGAGATGTTAAGTTCTGTTGGCTCACAGATGCAACAGCACTCTGAACAGTCTCTATCATTAACCTTACACTCTGTAATATGTCAGTTGCTCTTTGTTGAAAAGTTTCAATGTCCATACTAGTTGAGCTAGCATCAGCCAAGGTAGAAGCAAGGCGTGAAGTTACATTATCATGAACTGCATGCGCTGCTAGTACAGTCTACAAGACAAAACAACCAGAATGCAAGAATGCACTGTCATTGTCATGATATAACAAGGGATTAAATTTAATGTAACATCTGGCACCATCTAGCTAAACACAGCAACAAGTATGTGAAGCAAACATAAAAACACTAACAATGATATTACAAACATCAATTATTTGGTCTTCCAAGATCAGTCAAAGATTCCATTCTTGAGGTAACTGCATTTACAAAGCTTCCATAACTTGAACTATATGCAGACGTCAAATAACATTTGACCTTCACCCAAATCAAAAGGACCTCTTCATGCACTCCAAGTGGGTGCAAAAAACAACATTGGTCAAGGTATACAAGTGTAAGATCATTCTGAAATTTTATTCCAGTGAGACAATGACTATTGGTCTTTAAAAACACAAACACGAATGCCACAAATATAAAAGCAGAATGACTGAGCACATTGTAGGACTATGGTGGTGCTCGAAGAGGTTACTGTATAATCTGATTATTGACTAACACAAATATATTTTCCTTCTGATCAAAGGTTTGAATACCTGTAAGGCCATTGAAGATAAGGTAACAGCTCTCTCAGTAAGATTTCGGATCCCATCGACTTGTCTGAATAAGAGTAGTACTGAGCTGAGAGTGTCTTCAGATATAATATTCAGCTGATCCTCCCATACTGACAGTTGATTGGCTAAAACTCTCAAGTCATTGTTGGCAGCTTCTAGATCCCCTATGAACCCCCAAAAAATATATGTTTAATATAGGGGTAAACATTTAAAATGCATGGCATAATGCTAAACAAGCAGTTTCTTTGAAGGATTCATTTCCCTCTATTTTAACACAGTGTTCATAATCCAATCATGGTCAACTTCACTCAGTGTTAATTTCAATCATACAATACAGCTTTATATCAAATATACAGTGTTCCTACACACTCACTGATTATGCCACAGATAACAATATAAGTGGAAGTANNTACAGGATTTTTTTAGGCATTAAAAGACAGGTTGTCTAGGGCTTTCAGGGGCAAAATAGAGGTTTTTATAACGTTTATAAGAACTGGTTTTCCAGCATGATAAGGAAAATAACTGCATTACCTCCACTCTCAGTTTTTACTTCAGAATTTAAACCAGTTTGCAGGACCCAAGAGCATCTAGCTTCTCAGGTGACAGTCTTATTATTTAAAGACATCAGACAAATTAAAAATGATAATTTTTTTACATTTTATAGGTATTTTTGATAGTATATTGACTCCCAAAATGAGATATAGGTCTTATAGGTTCACTGTGAGGTGTTGGTGTGAAAATAAGAAGGAAGGAAAAATAAACTAGAGTAAATAGCAATGAAGTGATTTACGACTTCTCCGCTGAATATTTCAAAGCTAGTAAAACAAAATACAAATTAACCTGCTACACGCTTCAAAAATATGTACAGATGATGTGGTCAGTATTACGTTGAACATTTAAGCTTGAGCAAATGATCTTTTCCTTCAAAGCTGTCTGAATAAGACTGTTATTCTAGCAAAGTAATTAAGAACATGCATCAACTTTGTGAGTCTAGACCCCACATTATGATCCTGGTCTATGCAAT
>VJOZ01031387.1:3841-17808 GCA_009801055.1 Stichopus horrens
CCCAACTTTTTCCACCCATGTGTAGAATCTTGCATGTGATCCCTTTCATTCGTTCTACTTCCTACCAGATGAACCTCTACGACCAAACATCCCATTAACGATCAATTGCTTTGGTCTTTCTTTTATAGAAAACACTGTATCTACAGAGCCAGAGGTGTGTTACAGAGTCATAACACATAAAAAATGCTAGTCGCATAGTCAGCGCACACCAGCATTCGTTTATGCTGTGATGAACTGATGCACGACGAGGCAGAAGGGAGACGAGTGAAGAAGACGATGCAAACATTTTCCATTATCTTGATGATGAAAGTGGGGTAACTGTTGGTCTCACCTTTGCTAACGTTTTCTGCATCTCTTAGTACTGTGCATTCTTCAATTTTCCCAAAGCGAGTGAATATGGCCTTCACGTCCTCCTCCGTCTGGTGCTTGGCCAGCATTCCGACAAATATTTTGCGGTCCTCTGGGGGGTGTATGCAAAAGAACAGGTAGTGACTGATTGGACATGACACCTTCCTATTAACATTTAAACTGACTCATCTCATTTGGATGAACAATGTAGTTACTGATACAATACATCAACAACCTTCTTTCTTTTTTTTTCTGATAGGCAATACAGTATTGGCAGGCATTTCATCACTGCTACATCAAATTTTGTATTGACTGTTTATCATGAATAATCAAAGGAAACATGAGAACAGTTAAAAAGACCAAACATAACAGACTTGTTTTATTTCTTCGAATGATAGCATTTTTTTGGGGAGAAGGGGGGGCAAATGTTGGAAAGCAGATGCCACATTTATACTCTCTGACTAAGAATGACAAAATGGGTCAGTTGTTGTGAGGGATTAAGCCCGTGATAGGGGGAGGAGAAAAATTGAAAATGACAATAAATAAGCAAAGATGAAATATGCAGACATATGAATGTTTTTTTTTTTGTAATTCTGTTTGGACTGGTTAAATTGGGGAAAAAATGTTTTTAAACAGTTTTTTTGAGAAACTGACAAAAAAATAAACAAAATCAGCTACTTTTCCAGCAAACATTGGGTGCTTCAGATCTCATCATTCATGAGCTCACAACCTGCAAAATTAAATAGAACTTCACTGAACATTCTGCATTCACATTGCCACTATTCCTAAACCAAACACAAAATGCAAAACATAACCGCAGCATCAGCTCCATAGGGAATGTCTGGGAAATAAAAATGTCAGTACTTTTTCTTTGTCTCAATTAACAGTGGGAGGAACATCATATTGTTTCTGTATAACATATATATTAATGGGTTGATGTCACTTTACACAAACCAACACAGCAATACATGGCATCGCAAAAAGGATTTGTGCCAACTAACCTCATGAATATACCAAAAACAACCAATCACAAAAGAAAGAGAACGAAAAAAAGGAATTTCCTTCTTCTTCTTCTTCTTCTTCTTCTTCTTCTTTTTTTGCCTTGGCATCACCTGACATTTGGCAATTTAGACATATAGACTTGTGGTTCGGAGTATCTCCTCTGCACAGTCCGTCTCATGCATTTGTAAATGTATGTTAATGAGGTGAAGACAAGATCAAGATGGTTTTTGTGTTTTGTCCAGAAAGCTTGTTTGACCAAAGTCAAAACAAAGTGACCAGATATGAACACTGGGTATGACTCATGCTGAGCTTATTCTAAAACATCACAGTTATCTTCTCTTGGAGGCTACAAGTAGAATCAAATTTGCTCAATATATGAAAAAAAATCAATCTCTTACAATTCAGTGATAAAAATATTTTTCTTCATAGTAACATACTATATATTAGAAGGAAGCAGAGATGAACAGTTGGGGGAAATTTGTTATGAAACCAAAAAACTGTGCTAAATTTTCCTTGGTGCATTTCAAAAGCTTGCCTTAAAGACTGACAGATACAGTGGTAAGGTGCTAATTAAGTTGATTCACTAGTTTTGGAATATACATATACACTTTCTTTGAAAATTTCTGGTGAAAATCTCAACACCCTAGGCAGAGTTGGCATTTTTTTTGTGGTCAGGAGGCAAAAAAAAAGCTGATATCAAAGGATACCAAACAGAGACAATTCATTAAATAGTGTAGTTTTGTATGAGTACCATTTGTTTGTTTTCCCTTAACATACCTTCCACCTTGTGCATTGCACATGTTCAAGGAGTTTTCTCCATGTAAGGAAATCCTACACAATGTCTCACTTGAAATTGCAAATGTTGCAAGAATCCCTACTTCAGACTCTCTGTGAAAATTTTTCGTCAAGGCTACATGGGAGAGGCAGTTTGTGTGTACGACTATCACAAAACCGTACTCTGCAATACTCTGATAAATTATCTCACATTGTATACATTCTTACATGTATGTATTGAGGCTTCAATGTGTAGCGAATAGCTTCCACATAATAATAATAGCAAGGACTTTCATGCATTCGAATCTTGAACACGCTCATCAGCAGAGCCCTTTGGTAATGGAGAATTTCCATTAAGCCAGCCGTTGCCACGCCAGTGTTCAATATTAAACCTGTTCTCTCACATCTCCGAATAAAATTACCCAAGGCTTATCATCCACATTCATTACAGTGAGGAGAAGAAACGGTTTCCATGGCAACTGTAATTATGGGCTGCACTTAGGTTGTGAGATGTATGTGGAAGTCGCTTTATTACACGTTCAGCAGCTATACATGCGTTAAGGATCACGTATGCAGGATAGTTCCTTTTTTTTTTCTTTTTAACGTGTATTGGAGATGTATATCTTTTGGCATGAATGGCTGTGCGTGGGGGTCGACACCTGACCAAATCTATCGGAGGAGATGAATCATGTCGAAAGAGAAAACTTGTGGAGAGCTCGGCGGTTTACGGTGATGACTCAAATTTCAGCGGGAAGATCCTCGCTACACACCGAACACTGCATGTATACTATGAATAAATTATTACCGACATTCACTAGTCAGAAGAGGGTAATATATATAGTTCTCCCAGCTTTCACAAGAAAGTAAACAGTGGACAAATACTGCAAACAGAAATCTTAATGATCCAACTTTCTGCTGGTACTGATGCAGTTAACAGTATTCAATAATGACAGATCCATAAAAATATTATTATGGCAGTTACTAAAATTAATACATTATGCCCTTGTGAGTTCTGAACATGCCGCCACCGGTTTCATTTGCATTGGTAATGGTTACAATATAAGAAACAGAGGGCACCTGCATACAGAAGCAGTTTAGTCTATTAATAAGTGTATCCTCACGCATAATAAGGCAGTGTGCATGGGCATACCGCATTATACGTGTGTTACAAACTCTTTCCAAATATTTAATAAACCAATCACCTGAGAGCTCTGTATACATTTAGGGTGGGAAAGGTTAGTGCAAAATCATACAAGTATGCAGAAAAACAGAAAGCTACACCAATGTCCATGCAGTATCTGTATTGTTTTTGGTCAAGTGTTTCATTACGTGAGTCTACTGTAGAAGGTTCTAAAATTCAAACCATCAACGACTTTCACGACCACTAAAGCAGCCCACTGTAACGATTTACAAAATTTCTCGATTAACAAAAGAGAGTTGTTACCCCACAAATTCAAAGAAACAAATAAGGTGCTGTTATTGTATTTGTTTCTCGAGTGCTTCAAGTTAGCACTCTAAAAAAAGACATCTATCGTCACAATACTTTTTTTCATTCTTATTGTTATGAAGCACTAAGTTGTTTTTTTTTCTTCTGCAGGCAGTGATCTTTGCTGTTAAGAATTTAAAGGTTTTAAGTTCACTTCCATCGACAATTATTCCACTTTGTTCTATTTGTCTGTATGATTTTGAAAAGTTGGAAACACAAATAAAGGAATGAATGAATGAATGAATGAATAAAGTACATTGTACATAGAAAGGCTAATATCAAGCTTCAGGCTTGAACAATTTGCGATGAAATCTTCAAAGTCAGAGGGGGGAAGAGGACAAAAATCAGTATTCAAGCTCTTTCATGTGTTTGGACTCTGATGATACAACATGATTCACCAATGGACACGACAGATGAATTTACACAGTCCATACCATGAATGAGAAGTGCCAGGTTAGACCTATATCAGCTATAACTGGTCAAAATACATGCAATATATTGCTCTTCCTTTTTTTTTAATTTTTCCATCGGAGCATCACAATTACCTAATGAGCTCACTTGTCTTGGCTGTATTACTACACTTTCATTCCAAGCGCAATTCATGAGACAAACTGATTTATCACAATCACTAAGCACTTAGAGAATCTGTTAGCGTTTGTCAGTCAGAATCGTTTGCTATCCTTTGAGACTGCTTCTGTTAATGACCAACTGTGTATCAAATGTAATCCACTGTCAGACCGACTGTACCAACCAATGTGCCCAACTCTTGACATGTATCACCCATGTAAATATTGGGTTTCATCAGTCTGGTGGTATTTGAACAAAAATGACTCAGAAAACCCCAAATTTTCATCTACAGTTTCACCCATTGGTTGGGCCTGCAGTGATGAAGTTAAGAGGTAGTCCTGACATCTGAGATGCTCAAATTCTCCACAGGACAACCAAATTTTGGTTGTCCCAAACGACTATGGTTGGTGCTCGAATCAAGTTAAGATTTTCCTTGCAACATCTGCAACATTATGAATGTGGTGATGAATTGCTAACAGCACAAAGCAAGTTGTGAATCTGGTACACCAACCTGCAAATACATGCTGTAAATCATGACAATACATTTGGCAGGGCAACTAAAAAAAGGACAACCTCATTATACATGTTACTTGTCCTTTGGACTTCCAGTTCCAGATGAAACTGGAAAAACTTCGACACTCACTTGGGAATATGATTCTCTGAGACGAGCACAGAGAAGATCTGTATTTGCTCTTTTTCATTTTCCTTTCTCAAAAACTGTCTTTCACCATCCAACCTATTTGATACTTTTCTCAACTCCAGCCCACTAAGTACAAACATGGTGCTTTATCGTTAAAGGTCACTTGAAAATTTTTAGTAAAATGACCTGAAAACAGAGGAACAAATTGCTGAGACAAGTATCAGGCTTGTTCTTTTCTACAAGGGTGCTACACAAATCTTAAGCTCTTGTCCTCTCTACTTAATCTGAAACTTACATATCATAGACTCAGCTTGATAAATCAGTAACACCTTTTTACCATTATGACACCACCTCCAAAAGGCAGCTCCCTGTTTCAACATACACACAGTATGTAGTATCAATCAGAGTGATCATTTCAGAGCACAAATTTTGCTTGATTTGTGAGCATATTATTTGCTTTTAATGTTGATCACAATCTAGTTTAAAAGATACTGAGGACTATTAAGCATGAATTTTTTCTCCTCACTTCTCATTTGGAGTATGTTGCTAATGCCATGCATTGCTGTGCAAGAAGAGCCTTAAAGGTCTACAAAACCCAAAAGATTTACATCCCACACAGGGACTGAACAAAATCGCAAGTCAAATAATAAATGATTGATCAGAAAAACTGCAGGTAGCATCAGCCAACATACTGTATCAAAAAAGTAGAGTCTGTATGTGCTTTTACATGTACACTCTTCAAACTGCAATTTTTGGTCACAAAGCAGTGGCAAATTTAGTACTGCAGATATTTTCACTATTATATTCAACTCACGGCTACATTGGGTGCGTGAAAATAAATTTATAGCAAAATGCCTTCCACATCATCAAACATTGGGAACATATATAATCTTACATATTTCTGACTGTATAGAGCAAGGGTGGCCAACCGTTTTGAATCAAGAGGCCACATTGCCATCTTTGAGATCTGCAGCAGGTCACGTATGTTGCGAGTGAGCTCTCTAGTATCTTGCTAGACAAAGGTATGGATAGTTATCACAAGGTTTTATATGCACAACATTTTTAATTACTTGACGTAACTTCTCCCCCCCCTCCCCTTTGTTTCTCTTCTTTTCCTGTTTAGTTTATCTTTTTATTCAAAAGAGGCTTTGAGGGCCGCATGATGCTTTTACAGGGGGTCTCACTTGGCCCATACGGCCACAGGTTGGCCACCCCCTGGTATGGTGTCATTCACCTAACTACTGTACATAGTGAATCACTTATCTATGGATACTTTAAATTATCAACACATGAATTTCATTCATAGTTTGACAAATTTACACCCACCACACGCAAAGATGAAGGAAAACAGTCCCAATTTATTTTAGGGCAGGCATTTCCACATCTACAATATTTAAACAAGAATGCACAAATGCACTGTTGCTTGTCATGAATTCATTCTGCAGAATTTCTTTCATGAATATTTCACATTGCAAAAGGTGAGGAATTGTAACATACTTGGTAATTGTAATAAAGCAGTAACGTATCATATCACTAATTGAGATGAACGATAACATCTGCTGACCTACGTTGATGACTTGATACCATCTAAACATACACAACTGAATACTGCAGAGATATATCCAAGAGCTTCAGTGCATACCAAATATCAAATCTGTGCAAGTTTCCCTTCTTGAGATATCGTGTTTACACAGTTTTCTTGACTTAACTCCTGTTGATCTCATATACCTTTGACCTTCATCAAACTCAATAGGTTATTTGCGCTTAATAAGATGCACCTAAACACTAATAAGCGATCTGTACAAACTTCTCTTCCTGAAATATTGTGTTTACAAGGTTTTCACTACTTGACTCAAGTTCACCACAAATGACCTTTGACCTCCACCAAAATGTAAAGCTACTTGTGATTTGTAAGGTACACCCACTTACCAATGTGACATATATGTGCAAGTTCAACCGACTGAAATATTGTGGTAACAAAGTTTTCCCTATCTGACCCCAATGACCTCCAAATGACCTTTGACTTCCATCTAAAAGTGATGACCACCTAAAATCTAAATATGAGATTTGAACATACTTCCCATCTGGAGATATTGTGTCTACAAGGTTTTCACTATTTGACCCTGCTGACCCCAAATAAACTGTCCCCTCCATCAAAAACAGTAGGCTTCTTGTCTAAGTAATAAGGTACACCCACATACCAAGTTTACAATCTGTACATATTACCCATCTTGAGATAGCATGTGTACCAGGTTTTCCCTATTTGACCCTTATTGACCCCTAACAACCTTTGACCTTCACCAAAAACAATAGGCTTCTTGTACTTAATAATGCTCACCAACATACAAACATGAGATCTGTACAAGTTTCCCATCTTGAGATATCATATTTTTTACAATGTTTTCACCATTTGAAACCTGCTGACACCAAATGACCTGTGACCTCCACCAAAAGAGATAGACCTCTTGTAAGGTACACCCGCAAATTAAGTGTGGGACCTTTACAAGTTTCCCACCTTGAGATGCCACTTTTACAATGTTTTCACTCTTTGACCTTGTTGACCCTAAATAACACCTTTGACCTCCAGCAAGAACAACAGCTTTTTTTGTCCTTGGTAAGGTACAACCGCATACCAAATTGCCATCTGTACAGGCTTCTTGAGACATCTTGTTTACAAGGTAGGCATCACAAACATAGACACACACATACTCACACATGTATACATACACCCACATGATTACAAAGGTTACAATGTCATTGAAATCAGAAGTGAAGATGAAATCTCTACACTTCTTACCCTGATCTTTACAACTATACTTTAATCACACATGGAGTGAGACTAAATTTGAGATTTTCTGCTCATATTGAGCAAATCAAAGTGAAGGTGCAAACACCACACACTGTGACCTCCAACAAAAGCGATAGGCTTCTCGTCCTGAATGATAACGATTCATGATATCAGGATGCTTGTCAGTGAGATTACATATTGATAAATCTCTCCTAACATTCAACAACAAGAGCAAATTATGTAGAAATTCAACATGCAAACCAAAAAACTGTCACTCAATCCATGGATCTGATACAAAAAGTGTTGCAAACATACTCTGAGATGCTACTCTTAGTCAAACTTGACAACACTGCCATTTTTGCCAGCAAAACAAGACACTTTACATGAAATATAAATTATTCCTAATTTGAAACGGATAGATATATGCACACCATTTGACAAAATACAACAAGCTTGGTTGGATTGTGAATATTGCATGATGAGAAGAAAAGAAAACTATGAGCGTAGCCCTTACTTTCACTGTCTGCAGGTTTGACTTGGAGAGCTCTGTTCATCTGTGTGGAACAATAAAAAAGGGAGAAAACAAAAAGATTAAAAAAAGAATAGCATTTCAACACAAAGCAACAAACATGAAATATTTATAAGACATTTATGTACAGAAGAGAATGTGAAATGGTGAATTCAGACAGCTGGTGAAAAAGTGGCAAATTAAACAGTAAGACATTGCTGATGAAGGCCATCTTTGATGCATGGCTGTACAACTTTGTTTGGTATTCTGCTAATTTATACCATTTTAATCATAGAAGAGTGAGGAATGAAATACCATCCATCTTTAAAAACCTTTTCCAGAGAAGGTGGCAAACAAAGTAACAAGAGGAAGAACGCTTAAAACAGAAGTGAAGATGAAGAATGCACAACATAGTGCAGCGATAGCCATGACATCCAAGACAAATCAAATTCTGACTAGGACAACCAAATCAAGTGCTTAAACCAAAATTGTATTTTACATAGAACTTCTCAAACAACATGACAAAAACTTGGCAATGTATAAATATTCCATTGTAAACAGCAAAGTTTCAGTGTGTTCATGGTACAGTTATCGACAGAACTGAAAGTTTATTAAATTGTACAGTATGAAGTAAATACAATTTAAGACTGGAAGCAAATCTAGAAAGCCCAATGACATGTTGTCACAGAGACAAGGATTATACATTTTCAATATGTATTCATTTATCGTATTTCTCCCACCAATACTCTGTTTTTAAGTTAATAGTGGGAACAGTAAACTCTCCCCTGTGTACGTTTTTGTGCCATACACGATGAGTCATTAGATCATCGTTTCTGGGGTTGTTCTTTCATATCCTCATTTATTTTAGATACTGAAAGGATTTTAAACNNAAAAAAAAAAAGATTTTTTTTTCTTTGGGTACATATATGACATAACCCATCCACCTAACTTCCTAATTTTCCATATGAAGTCTTCTATTATTGGTTGTACTAGGCAACATTGCAAGCCAAAGATTGATGATTACCTTAAAATTCAAACTTGCTTTGTCCATCGAGCAGTTCATCAATCTAGGGGACAGCTTTATGAAGTTTTCTCACTTTGTCCTGAACTTTTTGGAGATTCAAGTTCATTTGTGGTATAACAATGCTTATATTTTTTGTTTTTGTCTTCTTTTTTTTCTAAAATAGATGTACTAGTTTTTGGAGTTGGTAGGCTATTCTATTACCAATGTATTTAATAAGGAAAGCATGTGTAAATAAATGGAGCAGGAGCAAAAAAAAAAAATGTAATCGTAACAAGCCACGTGGAAAGCTTCTTCAAACTACGGTACAACTGCCAAAGAGAGTAAGGAATTCATAATGGCACAAGATATGAAAAGAAGCCTAGGGCGATAATGATGAAAATAATGACAGTCAGCAAATTAGGGAAAAAACTTGCAAGCCTAGAAGGGCACATGGACGGAAAAACACAAGGAGGAAATTACACCACCAATATTTCACACAACTTCGACCCCCAACGAAAATGGACGCAAACTAAACAGGAGGCACACAAAGAAAAAAGACCCTGCGGCTGAAATCCAATAAAGGGATACTTGTCAAGGAGTACTGTTGAGAGGCTTCTAGGAAATGCTACGAAAAGTATCCATAAGAGTAGAACTCCTTATGTAGAGAGAAATGTTTCCTGCAACATTGCTAACACACAACTAGCGGCACTTTTTGAGTGGTAGTTTGGGACACTAAGGCAAGTCCACTTTGGGTAAGGGTGATGGAAGAGGAGGGGTTAAAGGTTTACCAGTAATTCCTATTGCAGTAGTGGGATGTGCATCATTTGTGTGGAGACAAGTAAGTTTGAAATGAAATTCAATTCCATTGAAACAAACTTACAACTTGACTTCAACCTTCAATGCCTAATTTGAAAAAGGTGAAAGCCTTGAATTTATAAAGAAAGTAACGTGCGGTATGGTTGTCTCATTGAGATGGATTAGATACTGTGGCTGGATCCCACAGACAAAAGACTGGTTTGCATTGCAGGCTGGTAGGTATGCATGCACTCATGCATGCGGGAGTCTTCTTGCACAATATTTACCCTGACCACCTGCTTCTGTTACCATCTCAAGATCACTGAATAAGCAATTACCTCCATACCAGTCATACACTTAGAAACCTTGAAATTGATTTTTCCCCCCTTTCTTTCCTGCCTGGCTCTACCATCCTCTATCTTTGTTACGTACATATTTTGTCCTCGAACCAAAGCCAAAAACAAAGAAAGGCAGACGATCAATTATGACAGTTGGAAATGCAGTTTCTGTGCATCGCAAGGCAGTGCACACTCCACTCGTACACTGTCTTAATTCATGGCATATAAATAACATGGCTATTATTCCGAGGTCCATGCGTTGAGTCCAACGCTGGAGCTAGGAGTAATAACTACCTTCCACTAGTCTCAACTTTTCTATCCTCCGCTCTATCCTCTGCATATAGATCACACTGCACTTAGAGAGACTAAATATAAATGTTCATGCAGGAAATAAGAGAAGTGACATTTTCCTTACTATGGTACAGTAAACCTGTTCCTTCCCAGGCTGTCTCAAGGGAGGGTGTCTTGTAAAACTGGTTGTTTTATTTCTCATCCGAATAAATGTTCTTGCCCAGAGTTCCATGTGGTATCTAGTTACCTTGTCTCATCTTCTTTAGTCTGTGATTCTTTCAACCTCTCTTCTTCACCACACTTCTTTCTCTACCATCTTCCCCTTCTCCTCACCCCCACCTTTCCCAAGTGTCAGTTGAAAGGTATGACATGTCCAGTTAAAAACAATAAAATGTCTCTTTAAAAATTCCTGGCTTCAAAGTCTAAATGGAATGTCAAGTCAATTAGAGAGAGCTCCCCCCCCGATGTCCCTTTAAAGAGACTGGCCACTGAAGAAGATCGTTGTTTCATAAACTTTCAGGCGATATTTTTTTTTCTCTGTGTTGGTGAAGACCATACCTCAATGGCAAGTTGCAAATTGAAAATTACAGACTTTTTTAAGAAATAAAGCTGTTTCACGATGTTACATTATTACACTGTGGGAGATTTGTGATGTCATACATCAGCGTCACAGCTATTTGTATTTTTTCATAACCTTGATATGTCTTAAATATTGCTTATTGACATTTTGATGGCTTCAAAGAGCTGTGTCCTTCATTATCATGTCCATGGTCAATTTCCAGTGTACCCAATCTAAATTTTCACTGGCGTCAAATTTCGAGCATTAAAAAGCACTTCAATTTCAGAGACCAAAGTTTGTGCAGTGTCGTACGCAGTGTTGTTGCGTGACATTTCGTAACTGTGTGGACCTTAACCACGACTGTCTTCTTCAAAGAGCTCAATATCTGAATCACGAAAGGGACATTTCTGGGGGCCTTCACCAATTATCCAGGAGGTGAAACCTCGGAGATCTATTAAAAGTTTGCTTTATATTGTTATCATACTTTTCCATGAATCACTACAATATTACCTGAACTGATAAGAAAAATGTTCTCTCTTGCTCATGGAAACAAGAAGCAATTCAGATGTCTGGGCTGAAGGATGCAGAGAGGATGACAACCACCACGATCGCACACACGTCATTCGCTCAAGTCTCGATGGCTCTGTCAAATTGCATCCTACCCCCCTGACACAGGTAACGCTGATGACAACTCATTCGTATTGCCGGGTGTACACTCGCTTATCATCATACTGTAAATCATTTACTGCCGTAAGTTGATCCTGACAGGCGGCATGGGCCACTCCTGATTATTGGTGCATTAATTAAGTCTCCCTAGCTCTCACATCCTCTCTGCAAACTTTGCTCTCTGTGATGATTCCAAAGTCCTACAATTAAAGATTTTCCAAGGGCTTTGTGTTTTCTTCAAGAATTTGTCATGATTTCCACAAAATTTAAAAATTTCGTGGAGTGCTGTTTTCTTTTTCTTCTCCTTCCGTTTCTCATTAATTTTCTTCCGTTTTTCATCTCAGTGTGCATCGTGATCATTAGTAATCAAGCCTTGATATGTAAACATCATCATCTGCCTCTTTGAGGCTGGTTTTAAGCATCCCTTTGTTGGCCAGAGATTGCTTGCTGGCTGGATTATCTTCTCTTCTTTATCCTGATGGAGAGAATCTAAAGGATACAAAGTTCTGCTAGAGGACTCAGTGCAGGATTTATCTCCAAAACAAGCAATAAAAGAAGAGAGAGACACACACACACACAGCTAGAAAACTAAAGGGACATTTTGTGGTTTCTGAAAAGACAATCTGACTCAAAGCTTGACAAACACAGAGCAGGTGTTGTATGGGTATATTTAAAGGGTGGTATAAAACTACAAGACAAAATACATACATATGTATTCTTCTGAGTTTTGGTTGTCAAAAGACCTTTCAATTTTTGCAATGAAGAGGGGGGGTTTGTTGACGAAAGATTAGTTCTAACAATTCAACGTAGCTTTTGTTGCATGCAAGTTGTGATCATAGTTAATCCAACTTGGACCATTAGTATCAATGTTTGCAAAACTAACTATTACCCAGTAACTAATCAATTCGTTGGGGTCAAAATGTTAATCATGGGATGTGTTCAATGTTAATACTACAAGTACAAAGCATAGCTTTTACACTAGCTGTCCATACTGATCTTAGTGTCGAAACAAGGGAAAAGTGCCAATTGATGCATTATCCGCTGTTACTCGTCATTCACAAGGCTACATTTGTAAACATATTTTCCTTTAAGAAGAAACATGATCAAACTTACAGAACGTTCTCATCGCACATTCTTAGCAGAGAGCTTAAAGCGCCAAGGCTGTAAATCAACTACATAGCGTACCTGCATTGATCGACTTCCCCAAACTTTAAAATAGCATTCGTGAAGATATTTTTATTCGCATGAAAACCTTATGTTGTGATAAAATAGCATATCACTTCACTGCATAGTTGAGGGGCTGTAAAAAATGTCAGATGCTTTGGCAGGTATGATACTAAGTATATTTAATCTATGTGAGATTTGCCTGAAACCGTGAGCTGCATCTATGTTTACAGCTATTGCAGTAGCTACCGTGATTATCAAGAGTACACTGCTATCTTTTAATGGTGAGTTTCCAAAAACAAAACAAAGAAAAAACCTTTTCCTTTTACAGTTAGTGATACTACTATTCTGTACAAGGCTTATAACACAACAAACCTTCGTTGATTGTGATTGATAAATTCAAGCGAATTTGCATTGTGCACATTATACAAATTGATGTGCCTTTTAATTGGTTTTAGGGGATATTACACGTNNTAATTGAGATGAGATTATATCAATTAACCATCGCACTTTTCCTTCTTTATCTTCTTTTGTTAAAATTCCTTTCACTGTTCAATGAAGTGTCCTCACCTGCCAAAAGTGCTTAATAAGATTATTACAAAGAAACGATGTGTATATGTGAATATAAACACTTCTCTTTTGGATGGATTGCCATAATGTGAGCATCAAAAGTGCATGTGGGATGTTGAAAAAATTTTCCACCCCATCTATAATAGTCTTTCTTTCCACCCCTTCTGTCTACTCTTTTTCCTTTCATCTACCCCTTCTCACCCCATTCCCTCCAATCCCGTTCCTCAAAACCGCCGATGACGCAGAAGTGACACATCTAGCGACTGACGTTTGATGATGTTGTTGCGGATGATACCCGAAGAGACGGAACGCTGACGCTCACCCGACAAACGCAATTGTTCGTTTTCTGCATTTGCAAGTTGCACCACATTGTACAGCGAGTTCCAGTAAAACGTTAAAAAAGATAGCTGTCTAAATGTCAACAGAGCATACACAAATCCTTGAAAGCAACACAAAGCAACACAAAGA
>VJOZ01031417.1:13161-24989 GCA_009801055.1 Stichopus horrens
TCAAAAGGAAGAAAAACTTGCTGCTAAGCGTAAAATAGATGAATGTCAAGTACACTGCATTGTCAATGTATGAAAATTTGGTATCCGATTTTATCTCAGTTCCTTTTTCATCTGGAGTGGGTGGATATTTGAAGCAGAATACAGGAGCATGACCAAGTGGACGCTGACCTGGGGAAGATGATTGCTCCCTCTGTCTTTTGAATTGTTGCTTATGTATCAATGTTTAAGGGTCCCGGCGATTCAAGTTTACTGCAAAGGTCTTTTTCTATCAACTTTGGCTTGTGGATGAGTAATGGCCGTTGTCCTGGGAGAGCAGGTCAAAGGGGAGAAAAACTGTTTGCTTTCGTAGGATAATCTACCTGCGAAATCATGGTGCCGCTACATTTGATCTCAGGTTTGAGCGGAATATGGCTGCAGACTTCAGTTTTTAAGTAATGACTTTTCGGTTTATTTTCTTTGGTGAAATATCCATCCGTAGTTATACCTTAACTAAGGTTATTCAGAATGAAAATTTGACAAGTGGTGCACAGTACCGTAAACCAATCCACAGTTCCTCAGTTCTATCTGTCCCTCTGAAACAGTAAAAATGAAATAATAATAATAATAAAGTAAAAAAAAATAAAAGAAAAGTGCCTGTCGATATTTCACATTTTAATCCAATCCATCGATTGGACTCGTGGCCAACAAAAAAGGTTTTATAAATGCCCCTCACATTGAAGATTGCAGGAAACGGGGCTTTCCAATCTCTCTGGCCTTCTAAGTTTCTCAGTTTTAGGCGTTCTTTATTTTGTGGAAACTTATTTCACTACGAACTTGAATGCTGTTAACGCGGGAAGATTGTGTAATTTTTCATAGATGGGTAACAACATGAATTCGCGTTTTCTGTTGTCACGCAAATGAGGTACTGACATGATATATACTTTCCTTTCGAACAAAAATTAAAACATAGTACTTTCAAGCTTAAAGTTTGTTTTGACTGGGGAGGGGTGGCCAACAAATGAGGCGGACTCAAAAAGAAATCATTGCACAAGCTGCTCATATAGGCCTATTTTCACTACATTGCAGGTACTTGTACGCCCTTCTGACTTCTGTATGCACACCCCTTCAAAATAACGACATACAAAACAACACCTGCTGCTGGTGCAATTATACTAATCTACAGTGAAACAGTTGAGAATTTTGAATACAACAATTTTATTTTCAATGCACTGTGCATTAACTTATGACCAACTACTCAAATAAGCCTCGTGCTGTTTTGGCTATATTTTCCGCAGAAATGTCGCAAACGGACTTAAAAGCGGGAGATTAGAATAGCCGTTGAAATCGAGAGGGCGGGAGATCTGTACAAAACCCGGGAGTCTCCCTGTAAAACTGGGAGAGTTGACAGGTCTACGGTAATGTGGGAGGAATTAAAAGGTTGTTCATGGTGGGACTTTATGCTAAAAATCTAGCACTTTTCATATCACATGGGGCAAAGATAAGTACAGTATGGTATATCTTGTTGCCTCGTAAAGGTTGTAGGCCTGAGCATTCACATGACCCTTACTTTATGCTGAAGCATTACAAATATCCTCTTTACCTTCCAAAGATCTTTTGGCCTATTTCAAACTATTGTGTATTCCAAGTACTAGGCCTACTTGCATGAATTTACCAATGTCACTAGATGGAAAGAGCCATTGAATTATGATAGGGGACTAGGCCATACCAATACAAATTGGCATAGCAAGGCATTCTCCCTTTAATCACTTAGTTTAATTCTGTCACACTCGGGCAGCAAACAGTAATTAATAGAACCATTATCAACAGATTGAAAGTCTGATCCTCTCTTCAGCTGTAATTCATGTAAAATCTCAGGTGATCACAGCTGCTGGGCCCACGACCAAGAATGTGCGATTGAGTTTTCTAATAACTTAACAAGAATTCCTTTTTTTTTTTTTTTTTTTTTTTTTTTTTTTTTGCGACTTCAGTTAATGCAGGACTGCGTTAGTCCTGCATAAAGCTCTGTGCAAACTTGCTCAAGATTTCTTGACCGATATTTTGAATCTGATTGGATCCTGACATGTCCTTCACATTTGTGGCTACTTGTTCATCTGAATGAATGCTCTAAAACTTCATTTTTTCTGTGCTCGGTGTAATCATGGCTACTGCTGCCTGAGGAAGAGGGGGTGCACTTAGGGGTATATACTAGACACACTGACATTTTCTCAGAGTGCCATTCTTGACATTTACATCTCCATATATATTGCAAGAGAGTTTGTAACCTTCTAGAAATCTGCCCCTCCCCGGCCCAACTGTCAGAAGATTATGCCAGCTGTGGCTGGGATATGGCTGTAACCATAGAGCATACTCACTGATATGATATATATGTGGACAAGTTCATTTATTTTTGCGAACCAACAATTCATTGTATTTCCACAAGCAATGCAACAAGAGTAAAATGCCACAAATAAATGATCGCAATTTACCTGTTCATGGAACATTACACATACAATGTTATCAAAAGAAAATACATTCTGAATGAATTGTCATTGCACTATATCAGCTGAAAAAGTTATTGTCCTAGTATAAGCCTCTCAATTAATTGTGTGATACAGCACCTAATTTTGATTTTTGCAACAGCAAATCAGTGTTAACATTAGCAGTATTGAAAGAAAAGTAGAATCAATCCTTTACAATTTGATGTTTTTGCCCTCTGCAAAGGGAATGATCAACTGATGGAAAGATTAAAACAACACTTTTAAAAGATGGGAATTGGCTGGAAGGATGGCATTACATGAGACAGCTGCTCTTGAGCTGTCTCACAATTTTAGACGAGTCTATCAGATGAATTCAGGGAAGAATTTTGGCACACAGTTCTCCTCATGGGGTGAGGTGTTTAAGTAAGAGGTGTGATCAGGCGATAGATGATCACAAATTGCCAAGTAATTTTTTTGTCTTTCCCATTTGCAAGCAAGCTTAATATAATGGTGAAATTTCAACCTACAGTTCAAGTCAAAGATATGACAACAAAATTAAACCAAATTATACACATATTGTTATCTTAATTATGCTCACTGCATGCTAAACTGGAAGCATTCTCAATTTTCCTCCAATAAATATATGAAATTTGCATTCTTTTCATATTTTCAATACTGTGTACAGGTAACTTTCAATTGCCAACCCAAAACATGCACCAGTCACAGCTGTAGCCTTGTATGTTTGGACCCCAAAGTGAACTCTATACCCCCACAAAAGGATAAATTTTAACAAATGTTAAATGGCACACACACCGAATACAAGTGAGATTTATCCAATGGTCCCTTCTCAAAAAGACACACATTGACATGTTGCACATCACAATACAAGCATAACCATCATGACTACACACAGTTTACGATTTTATAAAAATCAGAATATTCATCTTTTTCACAATCCAAAAATTGATACATGGTAACTTCATAAAAAAAATCTTCATTGGTCACAATCCTCAGACAATTTTCAGTTAGAGCCGCATCTTGCGTTGGAGCATTTTTGTCACGTCATTTCACCATGTCGATGCATTTTGCAGCAAGGTGCTGACATGGATTATCAAACTAATACATTCACTTACATTTTCCCACTAGTTGACATTAATTATTGAGTAATGAAGGTATCTACTTGATCCTGAAGTGAATATCCACTGACCAGTTTACTTCCTTGATATTATTCACATGCATCCAGCTTTTCAAATTCAGCCAATCACTAATGCAATGTTTATGACCAACAGTACAAAGTCTCATGCACAGATATCCTCCCACATGTCATATCTGTAGTATGCCATACAGTACACAAGTGTACAAACAAGAAAAATGGGCAAACGACCAGTGCTAGGTTAGAACTTCAGAAGGTGGTACTATCATTCAATGACCTGCATTTTTAGATATTCATAAGATGAGTTAATAAAAACTTCTTAATGGATTAAGATTGCAAGAATGCAAAGTGGGAATTCTTCAAATATTTCAATGTTTCAAATAAAAATTGGCTTGATAACATTAAAATGTCTCTCTTTATCCTGTAGAAATGATAGTAACAGCCATTACCATTGGTAGACATGCAGTTACAGACACAAAATTTGATTAACCTAGGTAAAGATCAAACGATTTTATAACTTATTCTGAGATCAAGACAAAGTGACACTACACAGCAGACAGAACTGGCAATTTAAAAGATAAAGCTAACACTTGTCAGGACAAAAAAAGTATCCTTCATACAAAAGGCAGAAGCAGCTAAGCACCACAAACATTAGAAGCAGCCCTCCACATGCTTCTTTAAAATCGTTTCTTAAATGAAATCCGAACTATTTCCTACGAGGCACTCAGCTCATGAAACAAAGCAAACACCAATTTCTCCATTATTCACTTTGTGGCAAATGCCAAAAAAGGGAGAAGATTTATCCAATCAGATCTTCTATTATTTGAAAAACAACATTCTCATCAATTAAAAGTGTTACAAAGAGGTTTTCTGCAAACGTCAGGGTTTACTTAACGAGTACAAATATGGTATGGGAAGATTGGATGGATATGACGCATATATACCTGTGGCTTGTAATGGCAGATACAGTACATGATACATTAATGGCTCAATGTGCTCAGGTTTTGAGCTTGAAATACTTATTTCACCTCTCAAAGACGTGCACCCACTAAGAACACATTGTTGGGACACTCGACAGTTAAATTAAATTGCAGTAACAAATAAATAAATTGTATTAAATGTAAAGAGATGAATAAAGAGAATGGGATGGGATGATTATTCTCAAGGAAACAATTGGAGATGAAAGCAAAATGTTTTTATTTCTCAATTCTGCTATCAAATTACGCTAAACTATTTCAGCTGCTGTTGTCAGTACACATCACAAATAACAATCTTTGACTTTGATGAAACTCACTGAATGACAGAGGAAAATCTAACAACAGAAATTCTTTGACATTTCCTGCAGAAAGTATAACACATGGGGAATATGAAGGGAAAAACTTAAAAGCTTTAGACTGAAAAGACACTGTTTGATAACGATCTTCCTTTCACATTGGTGTCTTGTGTGTGAAGTTACACTAACTTGATGCAGTCAAATTTTGTAGGAAAGGTATGATACAACTAGTGGTTCTCACGGGACAGTAAAAGGTGCAGGTGTATAAAGGACAGTGCCTAGACAGACAAACTATATCAATCTATAACCTGTACTTACGGTTGCACTGCTATATGTAGCAAATTTACGATGAACTAAAAACGGTTGGTCTACTTTTAGTTTAACATGCTCATATGCAGTACATCAAAGAAGTGTCATTTCTTTCAGTAGCTAGATTATACTTGCTATATGACAATTACTAGTAATTCCATACAATTACTTGAAAATGTGTATAAACGGATGTAACGATTGTGTACCATTTGATTTTACTACTCAATTAACAAATGAACTTCATTTGCAAAACAAATTTGCTTCTTTTCCTGAAGGGAAACAGTTGAGTTCAATTCATAAGAAAAAAATCATAGTTTTGAAATCATTGTTTATGGGCACAGATTAACAGATTATTCCAAACAAGGTAGGAAATGCTAGAATTTTTTCAAGAAATTAAATTTCTCACAGACAGAATTTCAGTTAGGCCTATTTGTTTCTATAAAGTAAGTTGCTCACCCCAAACTCTGAACAATTCAAATGATACGTCTTTCGTAACTCATTTGTACAGGTTTTGTGGAGATGAGGCTATTGCCAATGTTTATTGGTGAGACCAATGGCGTAACAATGACTTGAGTTAGATTTTTTGCATACCACGTTGGAGCAACTTAAATACGCTATTTCCCTTTACATTGTCACAGCCACTAAATAAGTCTGAGATATGATTACAAACAGTCGCTATCAATTAACCAGCATGCATTATGTTCTGAGCATGAGCAGATACAGCACAACAGCAACAGCTGACAAAACATTGCTAAGTGAAGATAATTGAGGCATCAAGCAACATAACCCTCTAAAGGCCACATGACTGAATCTGTCCACCTATTACCATGGAAACAACCTCTCTGTACCATTTCTACTTGTACACCACTGCTATGTATACAGGACAGGTTTCACTGTCTTCAACCAACTTTCTTCCCATCTCAGCGCCTGGAATTCTTTGAGATTTTCACGAAATTCTTCAAGTTTTGGCACTTTAGGGAAATCTGTTAGGAGTTCCTGGATCTGGGTAGCAAGTTCTGCTTGGTTCTTAAATACAAGGCCATTCTTACCATGCTTCACTAGTTCTTCCAGACTGCCAAATAAAAGAATTTAATAGTAGACCAATTAGAAAAGAACAATGGCGAAATAAAGAAGAGAAGCTCAATTAAAAAAAAACAAAGAAGCATTATGCCAAATTATCAAATATGCTGTACGTAAGTTTTTGGATACGCCAGCCAAAGACATTCTGGCTGGCACTGACTGGCATGGAGAACATATCATCAGATACCAGCTGGTACAAAGTTAATTGAAGCTTCTGAAATGTTCGAAAATTCATGGAAACAATATTTTATTGCAATATAGCATGACTCAAATTTCTGTCTGGTCATTTGATACAAAACAAGGCATTCATGCACAGTTCCAAACCATCACTAACATTACGAGCGAAACTTTCTGAAGGGCACCCTCACCTATTAGACCCCCTTCCCCAAAATGCTGTTTACAATACACTGCCACAGCATTATTTTTATCACTCAGAATCCTCCAGCCAGCGGCCAGGCTGTATGCACTACTACACACAGTCAGCAAACGTGGGGAGTGCGGGTGGCAGATGTTAGGTACCTCAAACTAAGCCCATCTTCCTATAAACTCTACTATCCTGCAGAGAAATACACATAGGTTATAGGAGGGGAGTAGGTGAGGGGTGTTAAGTACCTTAAATTCAGTCTGCCCACCTACAAAGTCTCCTCCACAGGATAGCAACACACGCAGTTTATCTTTATGTAACTGCAGCCATTGTAACTAAGCAATGCAAGACACCACTTCGATTCAAAGATTTCCGAAAGAAATATACCATTAACATTCAGATTTGATTTCTGTCAAAGTCACTCAAACGATGATTACTCTTGAAACTTATGACTGCACCTTAGTTTGCAATGGAATTGATGGTTCTTTAGTACTCCCCCATTTGTTAATACCACAATTCGTCATGCAGACAAGTATGAGAAGAAGATTACCCACTAATTTAGTGCAGTCTATCACCTACCTTGACAAAACTTTCCCTCAATAAGTTTTATTATTTAAAACATTGTTTCTCTCAACTAAAATGAAAGTCAGGTTGATCAGGGTGTTGTGCACCAACATCTCTATATCTCTCTCCTGAACTCCCCCCCCATGACATAAATATGCTCTTGTAATACTGTCAAGTAAAATAAACAATGCATCAATACATTGATTCCAAACTCATTTTGGAAAATAGGTGGCCTCAACTTTGAATTGGTTGCAATTTTGGGCTGACACAAGTCTATGCATTTATGTTTTTGCTTCTTCAGGTGGTAGACCAATTATTCATCTTAGTACCATACCAAAACAATTGGTTTACATTTATACGATCAGGCCTGTATCCAGGGCGGGTTAAGGGGGTTCGGACGAATGCCCCAAAAGATCTGGAGTTTTGTTCAGCCTATGATAGTAGGACTAAATTAGCAACATATAGAATGAGTTTTAATTTGCTTGTCATAATTGTCGGGTAGAATGTTCCACTTGTGGTAAAATCAAACCCCTCACTAAAAAAGCTGCATATAGGCCTGACAATCACAAGTCCACTGTGACTATCCTACAGTGTATGTGTATGTTCAGGCTAAACCTGGCTAGAAACAATATGCTTCTTGTGAGCGACTTACCAGTGGAAATGAATGGCACAAACAGGAAGTCCACAGCCAAACATATCAACAACCTTCATAGGTAAGTCAAGACCACTGGAGGAAAGATGAAGGCAGACTCCAAGATCAGCAGCTCCTGTAATTTAAACAAAAAATGTAATCAGTAAAGATCTAGAGATGGCCCCACCTTAGTTCAGTATTTCTTCTGAATGTGACACCTGATTGTTTGAATTTCTGAGTCTCTGGTAAAACTTTTGTAGTGAACTGAGAAAAAATCCTACACTGAGCCCTTACAACAGTGAGGTACAACGAGTCTGCAGATATTATAGGCTACCTTGTGACAGTGAGGTCCAATGAATTTGCAGGTATTACAGGATTCCTCATACGTGACCCTTACCGACAAGAAGCGGGTAGTCCTCGGCAGTCAACCAAGGTGTACAAATAGTGACATGTTGAAATGATTTTTTGCTGATAATTTCTTCGTAATGTTGTTTCTGAGGGCCTTTCCCTGTGATGGCACAGAGGATGTCTGGCAGGGAATCACTCTTTCTTGCAGCTTCTTCAAACTCTGTCAAAATAAATTCACAAAGCCATGAATTAATGTAACAGAAAACACAAAGGACAGTGAAGACAATCAGAAGGCAACCAGTCTCACACCTTCAGGCAAAACAACACTGCAAAGGCAATTAAATGTTCACCTGCTACCACGGGGATGACCTAACCGCATCAGTGGCCATTCGTCTTGACCTAGAACACCATGTTCAATGTCTACTGACATCTGTCATATTAAATACCTAGGACAAGTCAACTTCCCACCTGAGCTTCTAAAGTCACAGGGTAAAGTCATTCTAAAAATATTTATGATGTACACAGTAGGCCTACAAAAGTAAATGATGTTTTACTTTTAAATTCATGACCTTTCTAAACCACCTTTACATTACAAATCAAATCAATAAGTTCTAACAAGATTTAATTGTGATAATAGTAAGCGTGCAGTGATGCCATACTTTCCAATGCATCCAAAAGAATTGAAAAATCTTCATCCTCCGTCCAGCTGGTGCTACTGATTATCAAGGCCGGTCTTTTGTCTTTCATCTGAACTTCTCCATTCACTATTTCTGTGAAAGCAGTTGCATCAGCGTTGCCATTCTTGTCCTTGAATTCTGGATACTGTTTACCAAGTCGTAAAAACAGCTGTTTGCCCAAAATAGAGAGAAATTTTTAGGTGAAAGTATGGCCCATTCATAATGATTTTACACGAAATTGCTACTTCAAAGAGTGACAACTATAAATTGATCAGACAAGTATTTTTTTGTCTCTTCTACAATGTGCAGTCATTAAAGTTCACCATGAAGCAGTATCTTGCAAAAACAAAAAAACTTTCATAGATCTATTAATAATCTCTACATCACCATACCTCATGTTTGTCATCTAAAGATGTTTTCTTGAAGATATCTGCTGCTCTGTCGTAAAGTGTCGAAATGTTCTCTAGACCCCAGTTTTCTGTGAGGTCATCTTTCATGGCATTCGTAACGCAGAGGTGTTCATCAGCACAATGGCAAAATGTCCTCTCAAACCTTACATCAGAACAGAATGAGAAGAGCATGTCATCTGATCAAAATACAGTCAAAGTTGCAAAATTTCTCAATCTTCCCTGGGAGCACCTACTGTATGTATTGAACTGACTTGCATCAAGTGTACCCTTCTTCCTAAGCTTGCCATGAACACCATCCCATGATCAGATTCTTATGGGTTTAATTTCACACAAAGGTATCATGTGACTAAAAAAGAAATACAGAGATGTCTTAATATTAATGCATTATTTCATGTTTGCATTTACTTCTCTCACCTAGTACTGTAGGCCTACAACCAGGCCAACATGGCTTCACTGTAAACATATATTTTTCAGCTTTTCAGCTCATACCAAAAATATGTCACCTTTCAGTGAAATTATTAGTGAACACCTCTTGCTATTCCTGACCTTACCTTTCAGCTAATTGGACAAGTGCGTGACTTTTCCCCAGAGAAAGACCAAGTATGGTAAATCCATAGTTATGCCAATCAATGATGAATTTGCTGCCGTACAATCTTCCTGCAATCCATGCTACTGCTAGAGTAGGAATTGTAGGTGGATTCTGTGCAAGATAAAAGACAAAATACATCAAATCATTTACACATCTGTATTATTAACAAGAAATTGGAGTAAATAAAAAGAATGAGTTAGAGTGCAGTTATTACGATAAAAAAAAATAAAGCTTCAAAACGAATGCAGATATTAGATATTTACCAAAAAGGACAAGTATACAAATTGAAATGCGCACTGGACATCATTGCAAATACGCACTGGACATCATTGCATGTTTTCTACTCCTCCCTTCGAATTCAAGACAACCAAGTAAAAGATCTACTGTACTACACTTTGCAAGGGGTGGAATCTCGTTTTCTCTCACGTATATAGCACGATTAAAGCCATCATACTCTGCTGTAAAGTAATTTAAGTTTGTATCAAGTTTCACAACTCTAGTTTGGTCTAGTTTCTACATTTGCATCACAGGAGAGGCTGCTACACTTTCTGATATAAATAAGCAACTACATATATGCTTATAGCCTACATCACCTGTTCTAAGTTACTATTGTAAATCAAACATTGAGCTTCCTCTAACGAGACACCAGGTTTGCAAACCGTATGAGTATTCCGACACTCTAATGTATACACGATCCACAATTGCTTTCAAGACAGACTACAGGGGCAAATTAAAGTGCAGTACAAGCATGGCATGGTAAAAAGGAACAATTTACAAACCTGGACCAAAATATGTGATGGCCACTTAATTTTAACAAGCAGAGTCCAGGTAAGCTGTAAAGCCTGACATATAACTTTTGTTGGATACCTCAGAACTGTTGGTAAAACTGGAGGAGAAAATAAAGCTTAGTTTAAAGGGAGTCATTGAATTGTGATCAGTAATTTGGTGGAGATTTTAATGGGTAAAAACACCTGACAATTCTTACAATTGGCATTATTACAGTAGTGAAGTTTCACATCCAATAATTATGAACACTGTCAAATGTTTTGATTTTCTTACACTGACTTGTACTGGTTGAGTTCATATGAATTTACACACAAATTTTCAAAAGGGAAATTAATTCATCATCTTAATATGGCCATTTGTCATTAGTATGTGAAGAAAACTTGGACAGGTTAAGGACAATTTAGTGAATGTCACAACACAACTCAATGAACCTCTTTAAATACAGCCACAAAGCAATAAGTGTTAAGCAAAAAGTCAGTACTACTGTACAGTGCAAATGCTGCTGTTGCTCAAAACTTAAGTACCTGTCATCTAATATAATGACACAGGAAAATTAATAGGGGAGATTACTACGCATCTTTTATTGTCTTCGATAAGTATCTTTTCTTGTCTTTAGCCTGAATGCATCTTCACTTCAAATCTTGATCATAATAATGATTTAAACCATAGGATCAATTCATTAAATACTTACAAGCAAAGTAAGGTACATCTCTCATTTGGTGAATACGGACATTGCTGTTTGACATCAATGCCTCACGTGGTGTTGATCCTGTGATAAACAAAACAAAAAAAAATATGCACATAATAAAAGAAGAATAGAAAAGAAAAGAAAGCAGAATTGTAATTGTATGCAAACAATAATGCTCTAGATATCAGCTATGAACTCTGTACAGCTGCAGTCATGGCCATGATCCAGTGAGGAAACGACACGTAAATTTTTGACGATACGTACATCAAATTTCTGACACTGTAGTCAGACCTCTATCTTAGCCACATTTACCTTCACCAAGTTTGAGTATCTGTTATACACCTTGAGACAAGTGTATGCTTGTACTGTAACATAACACTGGATTACCAGATTTGGTGAGTGGTGTACGTAAAAGGGTTCATTAAGTTGGTTCAAATTAATGACATTAACATATGTTGAGTATTACTTGTATGTGGATGAACATCTGACACACAACTGAA